>WNGS01163813.1:7150773-7195018 GCA_020271785.1 Procambarus virginalis | reverse complement strand
CACTATGTGGTGGTATTAATACTGGGCGTACTAGTGGTCAGATGGGTATGTGTGTTGCACTTGAATAAGTGACCAAGTATTAGGGATTATGGACTTATAAGGGTCGATATGTATGGTACGATAAAAGGGGAACAAAGTTTGATCATGGTATACTAGTAATGAAGTCGTTGTAATGGTAGCTTATAAGGGCATTAGCTAGTGGCGGTACGTAGTGAGAGTCATATGCTATTGGTATCTTAGTCAGGGACTACTGTATGTAATTTATAGGGTCAAATTATTTGAAGGTATACCATTATAAAGGTCATATGTATGGTAACCTCACTTAAGTTTCCCAACGTCGAAGAAAACATCGGTGACGTGAATTTCCTGCCCTTCTAACCTCCCAGAGGACCCTGAATGGAAAACGGGACAGTACGTCCACTTTCACGCCATCCGCTTCCATTTTCTGCCAAACAGCCTAGTCGACGGGGAAGAATCCCTACCCGGGCGAAATCTTCATTTTTCGCAAAACGCAAAATCAAAACCAGCCATAGACTCGTTTTGAAAATGTTACCATTGTGTCTACCGCAATAATTTATATTTTTTTCTGTTAAGTCTTTCTTGCTAATTTTCAATATTAAGGCTCAAACACCCATATTTACCGAGATAAAGCCAACTCAAATATCAAACTTCTCATCGTCTATTTCTCAACATAGTACTAAGGAAAATGAGTTGAAAGACATGGTAATAATAATTATAATGAACAAAATAAAAAATGGGTATTAAATATATAATCATTTTAATAATCATTATTTACTTAGAGATTATTTCGAATATTTCTGATATGGGTATATATATGGGTATATATAATGGGCATGTGTATGGTACTCATAAGGTCATCTGTATGGTACTTACAAGGTCATATGTATGGTAATTATAATGGCATGTGTATGGTAGTTATAAGGTCATATGTAAGGTATTTATAAGGACATTTGTATGGTAGTTATAAGGTCATATGTAAGGTATTTATAAGGACATTTGTATGGTAATTATAATGGCATGTGTATGGTACTGATATAGGCATCTGAATGGTTCTTATAACGGCATATGGTTGTACTTATCAATGGCCTATGTATGGCACTTATAATAACATAGGTAATGTTACTTATAATGGGTATATAATAGTATTAAAGTGGCATATGTTCAATCTGAAAGCTACTTCTAATGACATATGTATGGTACTTATAATAGCATAATTGGAAGGTTACCTTACAATGAACATATTGTATGTTACTGATATAGGTCATAAGTGTGGTACTTATAATGACATATGGATGGTGGCTTATAAAGGCATATGTATTGTGCTTATAAAGGCATATGTATGGTCCTTATAAAGGCATATGTATGAAACTTATAATGTCATATGTATTGTACTTAAAACGGCACATGGATTACACTTATATGGGCATATATGTTGCAATTACACGAGCATATGTATTGTACTTATAAAGACATATGTAAGGTACTTATAAAGGCATATGTATTGTACTTATATGGACATTTGTGTGGTACTTATAAGGTCATATGGATGGTACTTATAATGTCATAGGTATGGTACGTAAAAGGTCATTTGTATGAACTTATAAGGTAATATGTATGGTATTTATAAGGTCATATGTATAGCACTTAGAATGTCAATTGTTTGACACTTATAAGGTCGAATGTGTGGTATATATAAGGTCATATGTGTGGTTCTTATAAGGACATATATATGGTGCTTATAAGGTCATATGTATGGTACTTATAAGGACTGTATGGTATAGATAAGGCTGTCGTTGTAAGGGTACTTATAAGGTCATATGTAGGGTACTTATAAGGACATACGTGTGGTACTTAGGTCTCAACGGTGTATGTAGTCCGTTATGTATGCGTCAAAGAGGAAGAGAGAGGGGGGGGAAGAGGTGGGGGGGTAGGGGGGGGTCATATGTATGTGTACTTATAGGGTCATATGTAAGGTACATAGAAAGGCCATATGTATGGTAACCTATTAACGTTCCAACGTCAAAAAAACGGTGACGTTAATGTGCCCTCTCCTAACCTACCAGAGGACATTAAACAGAAAATCGGGACAGTACGTCACTTTCGCCAGCCGTCTCCATTTTCTGCCATAACAGCCCAGTCGACGGGGAAGAATGCCAGCCCGGGCGAAATCTTCAGTTTTCGCAAAATCTAAATCAAAACCAGCCATAGAATCGTTTTGAAAAATGTTACCATTGTGTTTACCGCAATAATTTATATTTCTTTCTGTTAAGTCGTTCTTTGCTAATTTTCAATAGTAAGGCTTTAACAGCCATATTTACTGAAATACAGCCAACTCAAATATCAAACTTATCATCGTCTTGTCATCAACATATTACTAAGGAAAAGGAGTTGAAAGACATGTAATAATACTTATAATGAGCTAAATAAAAAAAATGGGTATTAAAAATAAAGCCATTTTAATAGTCTTCATTTACTTAGAGATTATTTCTAATGATATTTATATGGGTTATATATATGGTGTACTTATAATTGGCATACGTATGGTACTTATAAGTTCATCTGTATGGTACTTACAGGTCATATAGTATGGTACTTAAAATAGCATATGTATGGTACTAATATGGACATGTGTATGGTACATATATAAAGATATGATGGATACTTATAATAACATATGTATGGTACGGAATAAGGGCATGTGTATGGAGGTAACTTCATGAGCTGAGTTGACTGTGCATATGTAATTGGGTGACTTATTATGAGCGCCGGTTATTGGTTGTTTGTAGGCTATGTGACCATGGCCGGAGGTATTGGCACTTATAAATAACATATCTATTTTACTTATAATGGTATAGATTATGTATTAGGACACAGTGGGGCACTCAGTGTGTGGTGTAGCGTATAATGACATATTTATGTCTGAATACTTATATAGGCTGTAATTAATATAGGGTTACTTCACAAATGACATATGTATGTTACATATTACATGGCCATAATGTTTGGTAAGCTTATAAATGCACATATGTAAGGGTGCTTATAAAGGCAGAGGTATATGTGCATTATAAAGTCAACGAATGTAATGGACTTAATAACGCCAGTAGGTAGGCATACTTATGGGCATATATATGGAAACTACATAACGCATATGGATGGCTGACTTACACGTGGAAGTATTCGTATTGATACTTACTTGCAGGGACATAGTTGTATGTGGTACTACGATAATGGTCATATGTATGGTACTTAAAAGGTCCTTCTTGGTATGAACTCTGACGAAGGTCATATGTATGGTACTTATAATGGCTCATATGTATGGGGTATCACGGTAAAGAGGTCCATTTGTATGTACAACTTATAAGGTCATATGTATTGTACTTACGAAGGCTCATATATAGCACTTAGAAGGTCAATTGTTTGAACACCTTATAAAGGTCTATTATGTGTGGTATATATAAGCGGCACGTAGGTGTGGTACTTCATAAGGACATCAATATATGGTAAATATCAGGTAATAATGTATGGGGGTGGTAGGGTAGTTGGGTATGATATTTATAAGGACATGTATGGTATATATAAGGTCGTGTTGTACAAGGTACTTATAAGGTCATATGTATGGTAACTTACTAAGGTCAGATGTATGGGTACTTATTAGTCACTTGTAATGGTACCTTATAGGGTCATAGCTTAGATGATACAGCTATACAGGCGTCATATGTATGGTAACCATCTTAACGTTCCCAACGTCTAAGAAAACGGTGGACGTGAATGTGACCCTCTCCTAACCTCACCATAGGACGGAAAAACAAGAACAACGGGGGGGACAGTACGTCACTGTTCGCCCGCCGGCTTCACCAGTTGTCCGGCCAAACAGCCCAGTCGCCGGGGAAGAATCCCAGCCCGGGCGATATCTTCATTTTTCTCAAAACTCAGAATCTAAACTAGCCATAGAATAGTTTTGAAAATGGTACCATTTTGTTTACCACAGCAATTTACTTTTCTTTCTGTAAAGGCTTTCTTCGCTAATTTTCAATATTAAGGTCCAAACACCCATATTTACCGAGACACAGCCAACTCAAATATCAAACCTTATGCATCGTCGTGTTCTCAACATATTGACTAAGGAAAATGAGTTGAACAGTGACATGGTACAGTAGTGAGAATTGCAGTATATATGAGACGAAATAAAAAATGGACTATTAAAAAATAAAGTGCATCTTTCAACTAGTCCTTTATTTACTTAGAGATTATTTCGAATTATACTTATATGGGTATTTACAATGGCATACGTTTTGTACTTATAAGGTCATCTGTACGGTACATATAAGATCATATGTATGGTAATTATAAAAGCATATGTATGGTAATTACACAAGCATATGAATGGACTTATAAAAGTGATATGACGGTACTTATAAAATAAACATAGTATGGTAAACTGAGACAATGGCATTGTGTATGGGTACTTATAAATGGCATATGATATGGTACATTAATACATGGCATATGATTTGTACTTATATGGCCTATGTATGGGCACTTATAATAACATATCTATGTTACTTATAATGGTAGATATAGTATGGTACAATGGCCATAGGTTCGGGTACTTATAATGAAAATATGTATGAATACTGTATATAGGCCATATATAGGGTTACTTAACAATAGATCATATGTATGTTACTTATAATTGGCAATATGTTTGGTACTCTACTAATGACATATGTGTGTGGTGGGTGGGGTGCGTTGTGATGGGGGGGGGAGGTGGGGGTTTGAGGGGCTCGGGGAGGTTTTTTTTTTTGGGTTGGGTTTTTTTTTTTTTTTTTTTAAAGGCATTTGTGTGGTACTTAGAAAGGCATATGTATGGTACTTATAACGCCAGTAGGTATGATACTTATATGGGCATATACTATGGACACCTACATAAGCAAGATTGTTAGTACTATTACACGTGAATAGCGATTGTACTTACTTGAGCCATAATGGTATGGTACTGATAAATGTCATATGTATGGTAACTGACATAGGTCCTGGTTGCTATGAACTTATAAGGTCATATTTATTGTACTTATAATGTCATATGTATTGTACTTAAAAGGTCATTTGTATGAACTTATAAGGTCAGATGTATGGTACATATAAGGTCATATGTATAGCACTTAGAATGTCAATTGTTTGACACTTATAAGGTCATATGTGTGGTATATATAAGGTCATATGTGTGGTACTTATAGGACCTAGATATTGTGTACTTATAAGGTCATTATTATGCGTACGTATAAGGGACAGTGTATGGTCACTATATAAGGTTCGTTGTAAGGGATCGTTATAAGGTCACTATGTATGCATAAATATATTAGGCTCATTAATCGAGATGGTACTTACTTAGGCTCATCATGTAGGGTACCTTATAGGGGCATATGTAAGGTACTATAAGGCTCATAATGTATAGTGAGGAACCTCTTACGGGTCCCAACGGCAAGAAAACGGTAGACGTATAATGGTCGCCTCTCCATAAACCTACCAGAAGCTGGACGTAAAAAACAGAAAACCGGGACAGTAAGTCACTTTCGCCAGCGGCTTCCATTTTCTGCCAAACAGCCAAGTCGACGTGAAGAATCCCAGTCCGGGCGAAATCTTCATTTTTCTCAAAACTCAAAAACAAAACCAGCCATAGAATCGTTTTGGAAATGTTACCATTGTGTTTACCGCAATAATTTATCTTTCTTTCTGTTTAAGTCTTTCTTTGCTCATTTTCAATATTAAGGCTTTAACAGCCATATGTACTGAGATACAGCCAACTCAAATATTAAACTTATCATCGTGTTTTCTTAATATATTACTAAGGAAAATGAGTTGAAAGCCATGTAATAATAATGATAATGAACAAATCTAAAAAATGGTGTATTAAAAAATATAATTTTAATAATCATTATTTACTTAGAGATTATTTCGAATATTATTTATATGGGTATATTATATGGGTATTATAATTGGCATGTGTATGGTACTCATAAGGTCATCTGTATGGTACTTACAGCGTCATATGTATGGTACTTATATAGGCATATTTATTGTACTTATAATGTCATATGTACGGTACTTATAAAGATATGATGGTACTTATAATAACATATATATGGTACTGATAATGGCATGTGTATGGTACTGATAATGGATATGTATGGTACGTATAAAGGCATATGTGTTGTACTTATAATGGCCTACTGTATGGCAACTTATAAGGACATTTGTATGTTACTTATAATGGTATATATAGTACTTACAATGGCTAGGTTTGGTACTTATAATACATATGTATGGTACTTATAATGTCATATGTATGGTTCTTATAAGGACATTTGTATGTTACTTATAATGGCATATGTTTGGTACTATAATGACATATGTATGGTGCTTATAAGGCATATAGTATTGTGGCTTATAAAGGCATATGTATTGTACTTATAACGGCACATGGATGATACTTATATGGGCATATCTATGGAACCTACATAAGCATATGTATGGTACTTACACGTGATATCTATTGTACTTACTTGAGCATATGTATGGTACTGATAATGTCATATGTATGGTACCTAAAAGGTCATTTTATGAACTTATAAGGTCATATGTATGGTACTTATATGTCATATGTATGGTACTTAAAAGGTCATTTGTATGAACTTATAAGTTCATATGTATGGTATTATAAGGTCATATGTATAGCACTTAGAATGTCAATTGTTTGACACTTATAAGGTCATATGTGTGGTACATATAAGGTCCATATGTGTGGTACTTATAAGGACATATATATGGTACTTATAAGGTCATAGGTAGGGTACTTATAAGGACTGTATGGTATATATAAGGTCGTTTGTAAGGTACTTATAAGGTCATATGTATGGTACTTATTAGGTTCATTGTATGGTACTTATTAGGTCCTATGTATGGTACTATAGGTCTATATGTAAGGTACATATAACGGCATATGTATGGTAACCTCTTAACGTTCCCAACGTCAAAAAACGGTGACGTTAATGTGCCCTCTCCTAACCTACCAGAGGACATTAAACAGAAAACGGGACAGTACGTCACTTTCGCCAGCCGCTTCCATTTTCTGCCAAACCGCCCAGTCGACGGGGAAGAATGCCAGCCCGGGCGAAATCTTCATTTTTTCTCAAAACTCAAAATCGAAACCAGCCATAGAATCGTTTTGAAAATGTTACTATTGTGTTTACCGCAATAATTTATATTTCTTCTAGTTAAGTCTTTCCTTGCTAATTTTCAATATTAAGGCTTTAACAGCCATATTTACTGAGATACAGCCACTCAAATATCAAACTTATCATCGTCTTTTTATGTTATAGCTCTTGCTAGCACTGCTCTATGCAAATTCACCTGGCATAAGATACACTACTGTCTTCCTGAATTTACCTGAGGGCCGCTATATATTTAACGATCTTGATGGGGACAGCAAGCCGCTGGATTTTCAAAAGGTCTTCCATAATTAGCTTATCAAAAATAAAATCAATAATATTGCAAATAATATCTCATCAATCAATAACTTATCAATATTACAAAAAGTATAAGGGGATTCTGTGTAGTTTATCTTTGTGGATAAATCAATAATTGTATAATTCATTTTAATTATGTAATTTAAAATAGTTATCCATTAAAATCGCCCCCCCCCCCCGTTCCCTGTCCCAAGGCTGGTGGGGTTGACTCAACGTTGAAAACGTTTACTCAACGTTACGGGCGCATCTCCTGCTCTCCGAGGGATATTTATCTGAAACGTTTTCTGCAGGAAGTTTTAATTAATCATAATTGTGGTTGTTTGGGGCGTACACACATATGTTGGGAGACTTGAGTGTATAAATAACTGCTGTCGCCCAACAGAGTAGTTAATAGATGGAATGCATTAGGCAGTGATGTGGTGGAGGCTGCAGATTCCATACACAGTTTCAAATGTAGATATGATAAGAGCCCAGTAGGCTCAGGAACCTGTACACCAGTTGATTGGCATGTTGAGAGGCGGGACCAAAGAGCCAGAGCTCAACCCCCGTAAGTACAATATCATAAACAAAGTTTAATTAATTAAACAAAAATAACTAATAGCAACTTACCAGACGACGCTGCCAGGAGGGTTGCCATACACTGCCGGTGTCCCCTCGTCTACCCTCTTTATCACTAATCACCATTATATCATCTCTGTTTTTAGCGGGCGAGGTGTACCAAGAGAGCCACAGACTCCATCTTAGTCACTTAATAATTGTAAATGCACAATAGCTACGATATCAAGGGAATATTAACTATGACGGGAATAGAATGACTCCAGAGCTTGTTCTTGTAAATCCATTTTAATTAAGTAATATAACTTAACGACTTCAAATGCCATTCCTTTATTTAATGACAAAGCACTAGGCATAATTCCGATGACATGACACTCGCGAGTAATGAAGTTGTTTATACAAACATGTGACGTTAGACAGGAGGGAAGGCTCCCAGCAGCACCAACCCAGCAACACTGAGGCTGGCCTGGCCACCTCCCTCCCATCCGTCCCCACCCCTACACACGCGTCCTGGACAAGTTCATGGTGCGTGTCGACTCTCTGAATTTGTGCGCCCCTTGAGGGACTTGAAGTAGAGGGGGGGTAGAAATAGCCTAAGCTACTCTATCCCTTTGAGATGTATTTCTTGCTTATCTCAATAAACATACTTGAACTTGAACTTGAATGGTGCGTGTCTACCCTTGGGCACCTTTTTTTTTTTTTAAATTTTGCCCCGAGGGGCGAGTTTATTGGGCAGCGCCACTCATCTTGTGAGTGGACACACCGCCATAGCACTATGTACAACACTCCCCAATAGCAAGAAAACCCGCTGGGTTGTTCATCCTGTCACTTGTACCCAGACACAGCTGGGACTTGCTTAACTGTCTCAAGTTAACAGCTCCTCAAACAAGAAGGTTAACATCTATCAACCCTTAAAAGCTTACGCCTGTCCTCGGTATACCATTGTACTGTCACGTAATGCTCATAGTTCCTATGCTGGTAATGTTCACAGTTCCCTGTGGTAGATTTACAGTTATTAGCTTGTTGTTGTTGTTGTTAAAGATTCGCTACCTGGAACAAAGTTCCAAGTAGCACGGGCTATGGTGAGCCCGTAAGGCACTATTTAGTTATTAGCTGTCACCAGGCACTAACCCTCCTTCCTCCCGTCCCATATAGTACCCGTCCCATTTGGTACTAGGTTTCCAACTGTGTTCTCTTGTTTGTGTCCCACCAATGCTAAACAGTTTATCTTTATCTACCCTGTCAATTCCCCTGAGAATTTTGTATGTGTTGATCATGTCTCCCCTAGGGAGATATGATCACCACAAGGGAGCCGAGCGGACAGCACACTGGACTTGTGATCCTGTGGTCCCGGGTTCGATCCCGGGCACCGGAAAAACAATGGACAGAGTTTCTTTCACCCTATGCCCCTGCTACCTAGCAGTAAAATAGGTACGTTAGCTGTATCTCAGTAAATATGGCTGTTAAAGCCTTAATATTGAAAATTAGCAAAGAAAGACTTAACAGAAAGAAATATAAATTATTGCGGTAAACACAATGGTAACATTTTCAAAACGATTCTATGGCTGGTTTTGATTTTGAGTTTTGAGAAAAATGAAGATTTCGCCCGGGCTGGGATTCTTCCCCGTCGACTGGGCTGTTTGGCAGAAAATGGAAGCGGCTGGCGAAAGTGACGTACTGTCCCGTTTTCTGTTTAATGTCCTCTGGTAGGTTAGGAGAGGGCACATTAACGTCACCGTTTTTTTGACGTTGGGAAACGTTAAGAGGTTACCATACATATGACCTTATATGTACCTTACATATGACCTTATAAGTACCATACATATGACCTTATAAGTACCATACATATGACCTTATATGTACCTTACAAACGATCTTATATATACCATACATGTCCTTATAAGTACCATACATATGACCTTATATGTACCACACATATGACCTTATAAGTGTCATACAATTGACCTTCTAAGTACTATACATATGACCTTATAAGTACCATACATATGACATTATAAGTACCATACATATGCTCATGTAAGTACCATAGATATTCACGTGTAAGTAACATACATATCCTTGTGTAAGTTCCATGATATGCCCATATAAGTATAATACCTATGCCGTTATAAGTACCAAACATATGTCATTATAAGTACCAAACATGTCATTATAAGTACCAAACATATGTCATTATGAGAAAAACATACAAATGTCATTATAAGTACCAAACATATGCCATTATAAATACCTAACATATACCATTATAAGTAACATATATATGTCATTATAAGTACAATACAAATGATCTTATTAGTACCATATATATGACCTTATAAGTGCCATACATATGATCTTATAAGTACCATACACATGCCCATATAAGTACCATACATATGGTCATGTAAGTACCATAGATATTCACGTGTAAGTAACATACATATGCTTATGTAAGTTCCATAGATATGCCCATATATGTATCATACCTATGGCGTTATAAGTACCATACATATGCCTTTATAAGCACAATACATATGCCTTTATAAGCACCATACATATGTCATTATAAGTACCAAACATATGCCATTATAAAGTAACATACATATGTCATTGTAAGTAACATACATATGCCTATATAAGTACCATACATATGTCATTATAAGTACCAAACATATGCCATTGTAAATACTATATATACCATTATAAGTAACATACATATGTTATTATAAGTGCCATACATAGGCCATTATAAGTACAAACATATGCCTTTATAAGTACCATACATATGCCATTATAAGTACCATACACATGCCATTATCAGTACCATACACATGCCATTATCAGTACCATACATATGTTATTATAAGTACCATCATATCTTTATAAGTACCATACATATGCCATTTTAAGTACCATACATATGCTATTTTAAGTACCATACATATAACCTTGTAAGTACCATACAGATGACCTTATAAGTACCATACGTATGCCATTATAAGTACCATATATATACCCATATAAAATATTCGAAATAATCTCTAAGTAAATATGATTATTAAAATGATTATATTTTTAATACCCATTTTTATTTAGCTCATTATAATTATTATTACATGTCTTTCAACTCATTTTCCTTAGTAATATGTTGAGAAAAGACGATGATAAGTTTGATATTTGAGTTGGCTGTATCTCAGTAAATATGGCTGTTAAAGCCTAAATATTGAAAATTAGCAAAGAAAGACTTAACAGAAATAAATATAAATTATTGCGGTAAACACAATGGTAACATTTTCAAAACGATTCTATGGCTGGTTTTGATTTTGAGTTTTGAGAAAAATGAAGATTTCGCCCGGGCTGGGATTCTTCCCCGTCGACTGGGCTGTTTGGCAGAAAATGGAAGCGGCTGGCGAAAGTGACGTACTGTCCCGTTTTCTGTTTAATGTCCTCTGGTAGGTTAGGAGAGGGCACATTAACGTCACCGTTTTTTTGACGTTGGGAAACGTTAAGAGGTTACCATACATATGACCTTATATGTATGTACCTTACATATGACCTTATAAGTACCTTACAAACGACCTATATATACCATACATGTCCTTATAAGTACCATACATATGACCTTATAAGTACCATATATATGTCCTTATAAGTACCACACATATGACCTTATATGTACCACACATATGACCTTATAAGTGTCAAACAATTGACATTCTAAGTGCTATACATATGACCTTATAAGTACCATACATATGACCTTATAAGTTCATACAAATGACCTTTTAAGTACCATACATATGACATTATAAGTACCATACATATGACCTTATAAGTTCATACAAATGACCTTTTAAGTACCATACATATGACATTATCAGTACCATACATATGCTCAAGTAAGTACAATAGATATTCACGTGTAAGTAACATACATATGCTTATGTAGGTTCCATAGATATGCCCATATAAGTATCATACCTATGGCGTTATAAGTACCATACATATGCCTTTATAAGCACAATACATATGCCTTTATAAGCACCATACATATGTCATTATAAGTACCAAACATATGCCATTATAAGTAACATACATATGTCATTGTAAGTAACATGCATATGCCTATATAAGTACCATACATATGTCATTATAAGTACCAAACATATGCCATTGTAAATACTATATATACCATTATAAGTAACATACATATGTTATTATAAGTGCCATACATAGGCCATTATAAGTACAAACATATGCCTTTATAAGTACCATACATATGCCAATATAAGTAACATACACATGCCATTATCAGTACCATATATATATGTTATTATAAGTACCATCATATCTTTATAAGTACCATACATATGCCATTTTAAGTACCATACATATGCTATTTTAAGTACCATACATATGACCTTGTAAGTACCATACAGATGACCTTATAAGTACCATACGTATGCCATTATAAGTACCATATATACCCATATAAATAATATTCGAAATAATCTCTAAGTAAATAATGATTATTAAAATGATTATATTTTTAATACCCGTTTTTTATTTTGTTCATTATAATTATTATTACATGTCTTTCAACTCATTTTCCTTAGTAATATGTTGAGAAAAGACGATGATAAGTTTGATATTTGAGTTGGCTGTATCTCAGTAAATATGGCTGTTAAAGCCTTAATATTGAAAATTAGCAAAGAAAGACTTAACAGAAAGAAATATAAATTATTGCGGTAAACACAATGGTAACATTTTCAAAACGATTCTATGGCTGGTTTTGATTTTGAGTTTTGAGAAAAATGAAGATTTCGCCCGGGCTGGGATTCTTCCCCGTCGACTGGGCTGTTTGGCAGAAATGGAAGCGGCTGGCGAAAGTGACGTACTGTCCCGTTTTCTGTTTAATGTCCTCTGGTAGGTTAGGAGAGGGCACATTAACGTCACCGTTTTTTTGACGTTGGGAAACGTTAAGAGGTTACCATACATATGACCTTATATGTATGTACCTTACATATGACCTTATAAGTACCTTACAACGACCTTATATATACCATACATGTCCTTATAAGTACCATACATATGACCTTATAAGTACCATATATATGTCCTTATAAGTACCACACATATGACCTTATATGTACCACACATATGACCTTATAAGTGTCAAACAATTGACATTCTAAGTGCTATACATATGACCTTATAAGTACCATACATATGACCTTATAAGTTCATACAAATGACCTTTTAAGTACCATACATATGACATTATAAGTACCATACATATGACCTTATAAGTTCATACAAATGACNATCCAGTCATTAAAATGTTCATGGTGACATTTCCATACTCGTCAACAGATCCAGTAGTATGGCACTGAGACAGAAGTAATATAAGTCTAACATGTACAGTATATATATACACTGGCTGCCTGTCCCCCGACACAATGAATTATGTTAATAAATATTGTTCCCTTAACGGCTGCCTGGTACCGTTGCCAGAGGTCCGAGAATCTTATCTCATATCACGCGTCCAGCTTATATAATTGTTATTATCTCGACAAGTGACTTCATAACACTGAACATTGTTACTGTCCACTAATGTCACGATTTAATGTTTCATGTTATGAGTCTCCGCGGAGTATATGGCACCCTCATCATGGGGTCCACTGCCACCCACAGGATGAGTATAGGATCCACTACCACCCACAGGATGGGTATGGGGTCCACTACCACACACAGGATAAGTATGGGGTCCACTACCACCCACAGGATGGGTATGGGGTCCACTACCACCCTCAGGATGGGTATGGGGTCCACTACCACACACAGGATGGGTATGGGGTCCACTACCACTCCACAGGATAGGTATGGGGGTCCACTACCACCCACAGGATGGGTATGGGGGTTCACTACCACCCACAGGATGGGTATGGGGGTCCACTACCACCCACAGGATGGGTATGGGGGTCCACTACCACCCACAGGATGGGTATGGGGGTCCACTACCACCCACAGGATGGGTATGGGGGTCCACTACCACCCACAGGATGGGTATGGGGGTCCACTACCACCCACAGGATGGGTACGGGGTCCACTACCACCCACAGGATGGGTATGGGGGTCCACTACCACCCACAGGATGGGTATGGGGGTCCACTACCACCCACAGGATGAGTATGGTGTCCACTACCACTCCACAGGATAGGTATGGAGGTCCACTACCACCCACAGGATGAGTATGGTGTCCACTACCACTCCAAAGGATGGGTATGGGGGTCCACTAGCTACCACCCACAGGATGGGTATGGGGGTCCACTACCACCCACAGGATGGGTATGGGGGTCCACTACCACCCACAGGATGGGTATGGGGGTCCACTACCACCCACAGGATGGGTATGGGGTCCACTACCACCCACAGGATGGGTATGGGGGTCCTACCACCCACAGGATGGGTATGGGGGTCCACTAGCACCCACAGGATGGGTATGGGGGTCCACTAGCACCCACAGGATGGGTATGGGGGTCCACTACCACCCACAGGATGGGTGGGTGGTAGAGAACACCATAGCAGGGGTACTATACATCCTTCTTGACTGCCCTGTCTATTCCTCCTGAGTATTGTGTATGCGGTATGTTTTGTTCTGCCCGTACACGTAGTTATAAATATATCCTAACACTCTTTGTTAGTGATTTTTGTCTTTTGAGTGTGAGTTATTGCTGGTCTCAGTCCCAGTTCTTAAAATAGAACGGTTTTGACAACCCGTCATTTTACAAATTACGTCGCTTTTCGCTCGTATGCGCACTTAGGTAATTCAACATGAAATCCGCTCACGAAAGTGACAAAGAAAAATCTTTTTCTGTTTTGAGTCCTTGGGCTTAGGCTGTTAGGTTGTCTTGAGATGATTTCGGGGCTTAGCGACACCACGGCCCGGTCCTCGACCTGGCCTCCTTTTTGTTACAAACCCCCAGGAAGCAGCCCGTAGCAGCTGTCTAACCCCCAGATACCTATTTACTGCCAGGTGAACAGGCGCATCAGGGGTGAAAGAAACTGCCCATTTGTTTTCGCCTCCACCGGGAATTGAACCCGGAACTTTAGGACTACGAATCCCGAGTGCTGTCCACTCAGCTGTCATGCCCAAGGTTAAGTTAGGAGAGGAAACTTTCAATTAACGATTTTCCTGACATTTTGAAACCTTAGGAGAACTTCCTGCCCTCTT
Organism: Procambarus virginalis; assembly: GCA_020271785.1. Lineage (NCBI taxonomy): Eukaryota > Metazoa > Arthropoda > Malacostraca > Decapoda > Cambaridae > Procambarus > Procambarus virginalis. Next base: position 7,179,682 of record WNGS01163813.1, on the reverse strand, counting down.
AACCTACCAGAGGACCCTTAACTTGCTGTTTTGGAAACAAAATTCCAAAATTTAATTGGTAGATAAATTTCCATTTTGAATTACGTCTATATTTGGCCGTAGCGCATATGAGCGAAAAGCGACGTAATTTGTAAGAGGACGTGTTGGTCTTATAGATCAGGGGCCAGATTCACGAAAGCACTGACGCAAACACTTACGAACCTGTACATCTTTTCTCAATCTTTGGCGGCTTTGTTTACAATTATTAAACAGTTAATGAGCTCCGAAGCACCAGGAGGCTGTTTATAACAACAGTTGAATAGGAAGTTTTCATGCTTGTAAACTGTTTAATAAATGTAACCAAAGCCGTCAAAGATTGAGGAAAGTTGTACACGTTCGTAAGTGCTTGCGTAACTGCTTTCGTGAATCTGGCCTCAGAAGGCCAAAGTGTAGTTCAGTTTCAGGTTTATCACATGCAGCTTCAGCCGTCCTGCATGTAGCATCATCATGCTGGACAACACCTTTGGGAGATGGCATCTATACAGATGAGAGTCTTGAACTCTAGCACCGTGCCTCGGTTATGTTGTTTATAGTTGATGTTAAAACATTCCTACTATCTATACTGCATGTTGGGCTTTCAAGTTTTTATTATTATTTTCTATCACAGATGTTAGACGCCTAAGGTTCCCCAACGTCAAGAAACTGTCGTACTAAAGTGCCCTTATCCTAACCTACCAGAGGACTCGAAAAAAGGAAACGGGACAATACGTCAATTTCGCGAGCTGCTACTGTTTTGTAGTACGACAGTTTTTGGCCTTAGGTAGAGTATACGTCATTATGCAACGTTCTATTAGGAGGTCGGGTTGCATTTATAATGCTAACTAGCATATATACATTTCATTGTCTTCTGTCCTCCATGGACAGTGTTAGTGATTGTTCAATAAATCACTAAACCATATATTTAACAATCAACCACAGGTGATTGTAGTGCTTTTAAAAATGCAAATCTAACCTACATTCATAAATTCATAGATTTTCAAGTGCTTGAAGAGCTGACTTTAAATCACAGAAAAATATTTCTGTGTTTTTCAGTATGTTAGTGGTTGTTGTTGTGGTGCAGGTAATTCTGTTTGTGTGGAACAGTCACATTATTTGGTAGTTTCTTTCACTGGTCTGTTTGGATTAATTGTTTTCCAAAATCCCTTTTAAATATATTATCAGTTAAATTTGAAGCTGATAGTTTAATGTTGTTCACTCATCAGTATACACCCATTATTATTGTACCATCCGCTAGTGCACCAGGTTAAGTACCGTTGGGTGTGGTCGGTAACTGGTTGGCGACCACACCTAGCCTCACCTTTGGGAAGGCTGGGCTGGATAAACAAACCAACGGACTTTATAACTGCGCTCTTGTGTAAGTTAACCCTTCGGGACATGCATCCGGTTAAGTAATTATCAAGAGAAAGTACTAAGTCGGTCTGACTAAATAGCACTATAGATCCGGTGTAGAGCAACAGGGCACAACGTTTGACAGCATCAAAGAGCACGTTTCCTTTTTCTTGATGCAGCAACCGTTGTCCGCCCGCAAACGTTAGAGGCAAGTGGGAAAAATAAGACCATCTTTGAGAACACCCATTGCAAAATACTCTTGCAATTTGGAATTCAAAATGGCGTAGTAATGAAATAAAATATTTTCAAAGCTTCCCAAAAATTTCTTTGCGAACTATTAAAACGTAAACTAACAATAATAAACTATCATGTTATGGTGGAGAACAAATGTCTTAGCACATTAGTCTACGTCCTCTAATAAACAAATCCATAAGGGCCGTGACGAGGGTTCGAACCTACGGCCGAGAGATCCCAGACGCGCCTAAGGATCCCAGATCCTTGATTACGTCCTCAATTCGTAATCAAGGATCCCAGACGTGACAAATGGTTGGGCAAGTTGAAGTATGTTTACAGATACAAGAAAAAAATACATCTCAAAGCGATATTGTCTCGTTCGTTATTCACTAGCAGTAAAATTGGTACTCTGGAGTTAGCAAACTTATTGTGGTTGCATAGTTGACCTAGAGCTGGACCTCTATAAGCCCAAGTACAGCTTACTGTCCCCGACTCTACAGTTGGCATTATGCGCAGCGTATTGAAGAGAATATAAGCACAAGGATAAACAAAAATTTAATAGCAACAACTGGATACAAAATAATGGGAATAAAATGGTAACAAGGAGAATAAAATAGATTTTCTGCAGTTTCATAATACAATTCTGTCAGTAGTGGTTCGTGACAAAAGAGAGATGGCAAAGATTAAATCAGTTTGTGGCATGGATATTGGAAAAAAAAAAGGAATTCCAAACTGCATTGTCCCCACTTACTGTCATGTACCTCCTTGTAGAATGTCCAGAATTTCTGGACGATCTTGTCTGCGTTCCATAATGTCCCTGCTACAAAATACTTTGCGACTGATGCCTTTGATATCTCGCCTGTACGCTTTTGTTCTCTTATTGGCATGTTCAACGAGATTTAAAGCCTGTGTTGCTATGTAGTTCTTACGGGCTCACTATAGCCCGTGTTACTTTTAACTTTGTTCGCGTAACCGATTAAAAACAACTACTACTTGGTCTTTCGGGCTTTGTACTTTATTAATTACTTTCCTTCAAATTCGTTTATTGCACCGAAATCCAAGTATATGGACAGCCTAGTTGGATGCAATGACGAGTTGCCTCAAATCCCTTTTGTAAGTAGAACGTACACTACAGAACCCACTTCGTTGTAGCTATTGTCTTAATATTTAAATTAGATACCCAAGGACTCTTGAGACCGGAAACCTCATTGTTGTTCAATGCCCCGAATCCTGTGAATTTAGTAGAAACGTGTCTCAAGGAAATGTGCAATAGGACATGACAATATTATGCAGGGACTTTGTGAAAGTTGCTCATTACGCCTCAAAAAAAAAATAAATAAAATAAAGTAAGCTTAAATATTCATAATTCCGCTCATCACTGAATAAGATCATGTAGTTTAGCACCTACAGCTGATCACCGACGCTGGGGGGAAACAATACAAACTTAATCTCTTGTTTTTATTATAAAAAATAAAAGAATTTTGTAATTCTAACATCCTGAGTATTCAAGCTGCAACCACTTTTTACCTAATGGTTGAAATAAGTTACGCTTCAATGCTTAAAATTATAAATGACGTCTTCGTCAAGAGATTTATTCATTTTCCTTTCAGCAGCATTTGCCATCAAGCACTAATCTTTGGTCTTTCCAAGTTAACAAATTTATGATACAAAGTAATGTGTATATTTATACAAATGATTTTATCCTAACAAAAATACTCTTTGGTGACAGTCATTACACAACATGCAAATTTCAATACAGTATAATAAAAATGGAATGGTATTACATTATGAAGTTTATACAATTAAACGTGTACTTAGCACGAATATAATTCACAAGACAAATCAGGACATTTATATGCGGCCGTGGCATGCAGCTCTGAGGGGGAAGCTCTAAATATCTTCCCACAAAGTTACAGGTTATTTAATGCAAATTGGGGTTGGAAGACAAACTATAGTACGTGCAAAAATCCTAGAAAAACGGATCTGCCAGGAGTAAAATCTATGATGAATAAATCCAATATCCGATGACAGACTTTGGTACCACAGCATGGTAATTATGCTGTGGGAAGGTTTGAGAGGACAAAATTTGCAGTTTGGAGGACACTGCTGTAGAGGTTAGGGCATCCTGTTCCAGACGATTCGGTAGTTATATGATTGGGAGTATTTCCAGGTTACTGACCAATAAAGCATCGACATTGATTCTTACAGACGCAGAAACGATCACATAATAAATTTATGCAAACTCCTTAATGACCAGCCACGCAACACGCGTGCCAAGTTATGCGAAGTTATTGTTGAATGTTAAGCCCCAGACTTTTGACTACAGAAATGAGCCTCTCCTTGTTACGAAAAAGCTGTTGGAATAGAAATAGTCTGTGTTTGAGATCCAAATTCTCCTGTTTAAGGCGGTCTCTCTCCTGCAGGACCTGCTGGGAGGAGCACGTAGTCAGTACGGCCGGTACTCTGTCCAAGGGTACTGCGTAGACTGGCACTACAATCACACCACCTGACGCAGAGGGTTCACTGCTGTTACTTCCATGCGCTACAGCGGCCGGTACGAAGGTAGTTCTTTGTGGCATCTCTGCGTAAGCGGCTATTGGAGGATATTCTTGCCCAACTCTCTGCCTTTTAGTGGGTGGAAAGTCATCTGAAGTTGCCACAGCCTCAGTGGAATCCCCGGGTCGTGGATGTTTACGGGTAGCCGACACAACGTTATTATTAGTAGACTGCATCCTCGCGTGTGTCAGCATGGGAACTGTCGCAGTTTGTGGAATAGAAGTGTAGTGTGGCGCAGCAGCCGCTGGTGGTACCGGAGAAACTTGTGGTTTTAGTTCCGCGCGGTCCATATTAGAGGTGGAGGGGAGGCGAGTATGGTGGCAACATGGGACTCTGGGTACCGGTACCATGGCTGCCAGAGCAGACACTCTGGAGAGGTCCGCGAGGACTGTATGCTGGACTCTGTTAGTAGTGTTGTTGTTGTTAGGAATACGGACTAAGGAACGCGACAGGCGCGGTTCCAAGTAGGGAGCGACCATTGTCGAAATTCTTTAGTCTTGCCTTAGAAGGAGAATTGCTTGATAGCGACACCTTTTGCCCTGGAAAAAGAAAAAATTTTTAGGCAAATAATCATTTTAAATATTAGTCTACATATTTTTTCAATTCTTTTAATCTTCACAGGTATTTACATAGGTATTACCACCTTAATTTCAAACAAATTATGGCCAATTCGTATCACGCGTAATTATAGGACAATTAATGTTTTAGGCCCATCAACATATTCTATTTTTAACTACGTATAGCAAACTATTACAAAGTATTGTCGTGAACAGGCAGCCTGTGTATACGTAAAGATTCTTCAACATCACTCCAAAAGGTCGAATTATTGACCCTACCCAGCATGCCACCCCACAGCAGCCTAGTAACTGGTACCTATTGATGGCTAGTTGAACAGGGGTAGTAGGTACAAGGAAACACGGCTAACTATTTGCCTTGCACGGGAATCCCACTTTAGAGAGTCTTAGTTCTGATTCAAGTTCGTTCTAAACAAGTAACTAGTGTTTGTTTTAAAAGAAGGAATTGACAAAATTTAATTTATTTTGTCAGGGAACAGACAGCTAGTATCCACAAGATGGGTATGGGGTGCATAATAAATGAAAAACCAGTATATATACACAGGCTAGGTTTATATAGAGGTCCCCCCCCCCTAAAAAGTTAAAAAAAAATATATTACAACTGCTTGTTAAGCAAATCTAGTGTTGTTTACCAAGTCAGTGTAGTCTTATGTATATATAACCATTTAACACTAAAACAATAATAAATACACAATACTCACGTATATAATAATAATAATAAATAAATAAATCCACAGCACGTAACTCCTGTTTCGTACAGAGTAAGAGAGAGACAGAGAGAGGCGGCCACAGCACAAGCCTGGTATAAACTGGCTCCGAGCGGCCGTGGACGGCCTTATATACAAGCGGCCACGCTGTGGGTCGTGATTCAGAGAACGTTTTCCCTCTGTTGCAACGGGCGCCTCCGCTCACCCCTCTGCTCAGGTGTCTCCTCATGGTATTGCGCACTATGCCCCGGTGCCTATTTATCCTATTTTACGTTCCTAGTTTTTTTCATAGTACGGAGGCATGATGAATGTATTATAATTCTCGTCCCATTATACTAAATCACAGCTATATTTTATATAAGAACACTTGGTCGTTACTGAGATATGCGCAAATAACGATGTTTATTTTAACTAAACATCGGAAGTATAAATTATAATATATATTGATTTAAAAACATCGTTTAAAATGAATACATAATTAAACAATTAAACATTGGATGTCAATCTGGCAACTTTGAGCAGCGTTGCCAACATCCTTGAGACAAAACGTGAGCTTATTGTACTCACCTAGTTGTGCTTGATGGGGTTGAGCTTTGGCTCTTTGGTCCCGCCTCTGAAATGTGAATCAACTGGTGTATATATTCTGGAGCCTATTGGGCTCTATCAAATCTACATTTGAAACTGTGTTTGGAGTCTGCCTCCACCACACCATTGCCTAAAAGGGAAAAAAGGAAATTGAGTTTCCCATTGTCGGGGTCTGGGTCCCTGATAGGCTTTTTTAAATCCCTTTAGGAGTAATTATCAGTCGACTATCTCCTGGGGTACCTATATTTACTGCTAAGTGAACACAGCTCACAACTAGGTGAGTACAGGCATCAAGAAACGTACAGTAACATCTGCCTCCGAATTTGAACCCGAGACAGGAATCGAACCTGAAACCTTTTGGTTGTGAACCAACTGCACTAGCCACTTAGCAGTGCAGCCGGCCAGGCTCAACAAAAGCCAAAAGCATAGAATCTCATAGAAACGTGATTCTATGCTGCCGTCAAACACCCTATTTATGATTGAACTCTTTACACGCGACTTACAACTGATGACGTCCGAACACTTCCGGAACAATTGCTTCGTTTGACGACTTTTGTTTGAACCAGAACGCTGCAAAATGCTTCACCCACGTACTACAAATACAAATAATCGCCACAGAACCTAAACACCTAACCTACGCCTAAAGGTGCCCAATATGCTAATATATATTAACTTATATTTGAGAAAATTGCTATTTTGAATGACCAGCGTGTTAAAAATGATGAATACGTATGTGGGGTCGACCTCTGGATGGAATGAAGATAGCCTGAGGACAGGTTGTTAGGACCCCCCTGTATTCTTCAGACGTTTATTTTATCGATGCTCACTACCCGTTCACTACCATGTAAATTGCTTAACCTATATACTATTTGAGCTCATTTCCTATTATAGGCAGCTGTAAACCTTCCTAGCTGTTAAGTGAACCAAATTAGTAAAAAGTGTGAATTGTTTATGTATATATTAACAACAAACTCTATAACTAGAACATCAAAGCTTTAACCTACTTAATTAAAATAATGTTGGGGTTCAGTTCCTGAGCCCATTATGTCAAACAAACTGTAACTAAGCAGAAGCAGGTCAAGATGTAACGCATATTCAAGTGTACTTGGAGCTTATATTCACTGACTTGCTCTAGTCCTGGGGCCAGATTCACGAAAGCACTTACGCAAGCACTTACGAACGTGTACATCTTTCCTCAATCTTTGACGGCTTTGGTTACATTTATTAAACAGTTTACAAGCATGAAAACTTCCCATTCAGCTGTTGTTATTGTTATAAACAGCCTCCTGGTGCTTCGGAACTCATTAACTGTTTAATAATTGTAAACAAAGCCGCCAAATATTGAGAAAAGATGTACAGGTTCGTAAGTGTTTGCGTAACTGCTTTCGTGAATCTGGCCCCTGAGCATTATTGTTTATTTCGGACGACAATTAACACGCAGGATGGTAGGCTGGTGGGAAGCCTTGAGAGGCAGTCCAGCAGCTAAGCTGTTGTTGTCAAGAAGGTATGTTTATCTTAAGACAGTATTTTCCTACTAGCTACACCGTCTCTAGTGGCCTTGTTGTTGCGGGACAGGAAGCAGATGGGTTGATCTAACTATTCTGTGATGAATGTGTCACGCTCGCACTACAGTATAATAATATACAATAGTGTATACCCGAAACAGTTTATATATTAGTGTATAGCAACACCCCCAGTAGATCCAACTAAGGTGTTTGTTTATGGGAAGCTTATGTTCTTATATTAGTACAATTAAAGCGTATGATAGATGGATATAAATAGGAGAAGCCTGCCCAAGTATTGGGCTGGACGGTAGAGCGACGGTCTCGCTTCATGCAGGTCGGTGTTCAATCCCCGACCGTCCAAGTGGTTGGGCACCATTCCTTTCCCCCCGTCCCATCCCAAATCCTTATCCTGACCCCTTCCTAGTGCTATATAGTCGCAATGGCTTGGCGCTTCCTCCTCATAGTTCACTTCCCCCTTGTAGGCCTGTGTGTAACCTACGGAATTGCGATCTTAGTTGGGCGTATAATGGAGAAAATTCTTATCTCGACTTCTTTGATTTAGGGCTTGGTACCTCACTATTAATGAGTTAATTATATTGAATAGGACTTGCTAATTCATTGCTAACTTGTGTGCAATACTTCCGGCACCAGCTAGGAAGATATTAATATTATACAGAAGCTTGCATAATAGATTATTTGTCTATCATCGTTATCATTCTGGCGGCAATGTGGCACCATAGAAAGTAATGTCACTAGTTAATATATATATTATACTATATATATTATATTATATATATATTATTATTATATAATATAATATATATATTATTATACTAATATAATATATTAATATATAATATTATATTATATATACTATATAATATTATAATATTACCATAAATATAATTACTGGTTATTATTGTTGTTATTATTATTATGTTTCACTTACTTAAGACAGAGATGGAGGAGAGGTTCATTGAAGTGTCCATAAAGTGTTGAAATTACATAAAGTGTTTAAAGACACATTAATATTGAAATATATGTAAAGAGTTCTAAGATATATGATCCCAAAATAATAATTTCAACACTTTATAAAATTTCAACACTTTATGTAATTTCAACACTATAAAATTTCAACACTTTATGTAATTTCAATACTTTATGTAATTCCAACACTGTATATTTCCACACTATTTGAATATTTCAACACTTATGTGCCTATAGGCCCATTCGAGGCTGCTTCCTTATCCACCTAAACTCATTGATATGTCTAACCTACAAGTTTCAGCCCCGCTCCTGTGCCAGGAATGTCCATCACGGGCTCACCATAGCCCGTGCTACTTGGACCTTTTAGTTCCCAGTAGCTGAATCTTAAACAACAACAAACGTCTAACCTACGATTGGAACAATTGAGTGACCTCTATAATGTTACTCGCAGTAATAACATAAAGAAAAAAACATAAGAATTAAGGAAAGTACCGCCATTTTATATATATATATATATATATATATATATATATATATATATATATATATATATATATATATATATATATATATATATATATATATATAATATACATACATAATAATACGCGCGTGTGTGGGATTATTGACCGAACCTGAGCTGGCGTTCGTGCTGTCCGCCGCGTCGTTCATGGCGGCTCTTGTGACTAGCTGTTTATGCCTTGCCTGGTTCCGTATGTTAACTTATAATTTAATTTTTTGATCGGATGAGTTCTTTGTCGAATCCATTAAAGTTGTGCATGGAGGTGGCTTCCAAAATTCCTTTCAGTGCATTCCACTTGTTGACCACCCGCACCTGCGTACAAGGATTTTCTTACATTTCTTTGACTCATTTGTGTTTCCAGTTTGGTGGTGGTGGTGGCTGTACCTGTGGTGGTAGTAGTGCTTGTGGTGGTGGTTGTGGCAGTGTTAGTAGTCGTGGTGCTGGTAGTGGAGGTGGTGGTGGTGGCGGTACGTGTGGTGGTAGTGCTTGTGGTGGATGCGGTGCTGGTGGTGGTAGCGCTTGTGGTGGATGCGGTGCTGGTGGTGACTGCAGGCACGTGCTCCAACACCACCAAGGTCGCCAGGAATATATCTTTAGACATTAGGGGTTGATCTACGCGTCGCAGGGCACTCCCCCATCCCGCGCCGTGGGGAAGGTCAATACATGGGGACACATGTGTGTTCTTACACACCTGCCTCTCGCCACCACCCACATCTGGCTCTTGGGTCGAGGTAACTTGACACATCTCGTCAATTTTGGGCAATCTCATCACCTCTTGGGAGCTTACTTGCACCATAACATCAAACTCATTTAACATCTGACAAACAGTATTTATTGATTGACTCATAACTTAGATAGATGATCTTATCAAAGCTTTTGCCACTTCCGCATGATGAGTCAAGTTGGATCTGGATTATGTGGAGCGTTGCACATGCTTGGTTATGTGGGGCATCACTCATGCTGGGTTATGTGGAGGCTATGTTGGGTACTATGCAAAATACGCTGTCATAGGATTGGACGCTTTTGGTAAGCATCGTGAGTGCTTTTCGATGAGACAGCATCAAGCAAGACTTAGGTAGGTTCATTCACTCAGAGGAAGAGTGAAAGACTCACTCAAGTGTAGTCTGTGTTGCAAGATGTACTTCCTGTCGTGTCAGCGGGAGAGGGGAGGGTAAAGAGTAACATCTTAAACAGAAATTCCCCGTTTTACCTCATGAGAAAGACAGAGGCGGTCAGAGAAACGTTTTCTCTCGGTTTCAAAACACTGGTGCGGATGAGGCACCGTTGAAAATGTTTTTGTCCTCTGTCAGATACTGGCAGTCCAACGTTTCGTTACAGTGGTGATTGTGTACGTGTGTGTGTGTTTGTGGTACGTGTGTGTGTTTGTGGTACGTGTGTGTGTTTGTGGTACGTGTGTGTGTTTGTGGTACGTGTGTGTGTTTGTGGTACGTGTGTGTTTGTGGTACGTGTGTGTTTGTGGTACGTGTGTGTGTTTGTGGTACGTGTGTGTGTGTTTGTGGTACGTATGTGTGTTTGTGTGTGTGTGTGTGGTATGTGTCTTGTGAGTGTGGTACATGTGTCTTATGTGTGTGTGTGTAGTTTGTCCTAACCGTATGCGTGTAAGTCTGTCCTGAAGGTAGTCTGTGTGTTTTCGACAAGTGTTTTCTTGTCTCGAGAGCAGCAGAACACACAGTAAATGCTTGAGGGGTAACGAAAAAAAACAAGAAACAAGTGAATTTGGTAAGATGTTTAACCAGTTCTTTAATTGCTTCGCTGCCGAGAGAGGAACCTGTTCCTCGCTTCGCGACATTTAAGCCTCTAGAAACGCCCACGTCAAAGTAACTTTTTTAACGTAAGGCGTTGTCATATTTTTAAACGTACGATAGTTAAGTGTAGATATTGTCGCGTAGGTTTTTAATTCATGGAACACACATTATAGATCCTCCAGTAAAGTTATGTCCACTCATCTACTCGTACATTTCAATCACGTCATAACAAATTCTTCACCTGTCTAGAGAATGTAAATCAAGCTTTTTCAATCTCTCTTCATATGGAAGGTTTCTAATTTCCGGGATTAACTTTGTCATCCTACGCTGGACGCGTTCTACTGAATTTATGTCCATTCTATAGTATGGCGACCAGCTGTATTCTCTAAATGGGGGCCCTAGCAAAAGAATGATATAGATGAACAATAACACCAGGTGTTTTATTGCTAACTCTCCTAGAAATAAATCCCAGTGTCCTATTTGCCTCATTTCGAACATTTATGCATTAATTTTTTACTTTTAAATTCTCATTAATCATAACTCCCAAGATCCCTTTCGCAATCAGACTTGCCAATTTCAGCCCATCCAGCTGATATCCTTTAACTTTATCATCTTTATCTAGTTCCAGAACGTTACATTTGTCAACATTAAGCTGCATCTGCTAATCTTTTGATCATTTCAAAACTCTATCTAGATCACTCTATCTTGGAAGTGATTGTGATTCTTCTCTTGACTTTGTTTCCCTCCGATTTTTGTATCGTCGGCAGATTTGCAAATATTTAATGCTCCTCAATCCTGAATCTAAATATTTATATATATATTATGAATAACAGAGGTCCCAGGACAGAGCCTTGAGGCACTCCATTTATACCAACTCTTCGTTTCCTTTTGTATAACTATGCCTTANGTGAGCTCAAATCAAATCAAATCAAATGTTTATTTAGGTAAGGTACATATGTACAAGAGATTTTACAGAGAGTGATGGATTTATAGATAGGGCTAGTACATACAATGCCTAAAGCCACTATTACGCAAAGCGTTTCGGGCATGAAAAACTTAAATGACTAAGGCTTAATGCTAATTGAGCATAAAGACCAAAATGAGTTGAGAACAAAATAAAAAAAAAAGAGTTAAGAACGGAGGAACATGGATGAAAAAGCAGCACAAATACAATTCGGTCGACAAAACAGCGTCATTTAAAACAGAACAGACATTGGTTGACAATAGAGGGGTAAGGCAGGTTACAGGGAATTTATTAGGTATAGCTTCGTTTTTATCTTAAACTGGTTGAGAGAGGTACAGTCTTTAACATGGTTGGGAAGGTCATTCCACATTCTGGGTCCCTTGATTTGTAAAGCATTTCTAGTTTGATTAAGTCGTACTCTAGGAATATCAAAACTGTATTTATTTCTGGTGTGGTGCTCATGGGTTCTGTTACAACCTTCTATGAAGCTTTTGAGGTCAGGATTGGCATTACAGTTCAGCGTTTTATATATGTATAATACACATGAGAGAATGTGCAGTGACTTAATATCTAACACATTCAGAGATTTGAGTAGGGGTACCGAGTGATGTCTGGAGCCAGAGTTGGATATTGTCCTAATAGCAGCTTTGTGTTGAGTAATTAGAGGACGTAAATGATTTTGGGTAGTAGAACCCCGAGCACAAATACCATAGTTGAGATATGGAGAGATGAGGGAGTAATAGAGAGTCACCAGGGCAGGGCAGGGTACATAATATCTGATCTTAGAAAGAATGCCAACAGTTTTTGAAACTTTTTTTGATATATTTAGAATGTGTCCCTGGAAATTCAGCTTGTGGTCAATAAGAATGCCAAGGAATTTGCCATCTAATTTGTTACAAATTTGGGTATTGTTTATTTTGAGATTTATTTAATTAGAGGATTTATTGCCAAACAGAATATAAAAAGTTTTGTCAATGTTAAGAGTGAGTTTGTTGGCAGTTAGCCAAAGATGGACTTTATTTAGCTGTTTGGCCTTGGTTGGTATCCTGGCCGGGGAGGATTGACTGGTGCTAATCCTTAACTATAGCCTCTGTTCACCCAGCAGTGAATGGGTACCTGGTTGTTACACGATTTGGCGGGCCGTATTCCTGGGAAAATTGAGATTAAAGACCTGCCTGTTTGTCAACCTTGGTTGTTTGTCCAGCTGTGGGCTTTATATATATAATAAAGGATACAAAATAAAGTCAAAGGCGGCATCAGTAGCCTGTCTATATATGTGCGACCCACCACGTTGCTTCCAAACAACATACAAATGTCTCTCCCCGACTTGTTGATGTTCTTGGTGCGCTCTGTAGCCTAGTGGCAGTTCACATGTGGTGTTGATAAGCGCGAGTGCGTCGCGCTGGCCGTGGCTGGTGGCTTGACACGTACTCTGTGCTAGGGTATGTGGCGGTGGCTGGTGGCTTGACACGTACTCTACTAGGGTATGTGGCGGTGGCTGGTGGCTGACACGTACTCTACTAGGGTATGTGGCGGTGGCTGGTGGCTTGACACGTACTCTACTAGGGTATGTGGCGGTGGTTGGTGGCTTGACACGTACTCTACTAGGGTATGTGGCGGTGGCTGGTGACTTGACACGTACTCTACTAGGGTATGTGGCCGTGGCTGGTGGCTTGACACGTACTCTACTAGGGTATGTGGCGGTGGCTGGTGGCTTGACACGTACTCTACTAGAGTATGTGGCGGTGGCTGGTGGCTTGACACGTACTCTACTAGGGTATGTGGCGGTGGCTGGTGGCTTGACACGTACTCTACTAGGGTATGTGGCGGTGGCTGGTGGCTTGACACGTACTCTGTACTAGGGTATGCGGCGGTGGCTGGTGGCCGGACACCCTACACTGGTGTACGTGACGGTGGCTGGTGGCCGGACACCCTACACTGGTGTACGTGACGGTGGCTGGTGGCCGGACACGTGCTCTACACTGGTGTACGTGACGGTGGCTGGTGGCCGGACACCCTACACTGGTGTACGTGACGGTGGCTGGTGGCCGGACACGTGCTCTACACTGGTGTACGTGACAGTAGCCTGACACGTGCGCATCGCGGGCCTACGTGAGAAAGGCTGGTAGCCTAACACGTACGCATCGCGGGCCTACGTGAGAAGTCTACATAACCGTGGAAACCGTGGCTGCGATCTAGGGACTTCTGGCTCCCGTCTGCCCTGACCCACACTACCGCGCTCCCCCCCCCCCCCCCCCACCTTTCCCTGAGACCCACCCTCCCTCCCCTGCCCTTACCTGAGACCCACCCTCCCCTTCCCTCCCCTCCCCTCAGACCCCACCCTTTCTCCCCTCCCCCTCCCGTTCCACCGGACCCTTCTATACATCTATAGACCCTATTTTTAAAACCCGCTCTACCAGCCGCCTTGATGATGTTGGCTGGCAGCCTATTCCACCGGCGTACTTCATGTTGCCAAACCTGTGTATGTGGACGTGTGGATACGGCTCAGGTGGCGTAGCCTCAACCTCCTGCTTGGCCCTGAGTGATGGGTCTCCAGTCAGACACGGCCCTGAGTGATGGGTCTCCACTCAGACACGGCCCTGAGTGATGGGTCTCCACTCTGTGGCCTGGCCTTGCCTTGGCCCTGAGCAGTGAGTCGTCGCCCGTATAATTCTCAAGGCGGAAGCTACAGTTTCTTATGCTAATCCAGTCATTAAAATGTTCATGGTGACATTTCCATACTCGTCAACAGATCCAGTAGTATGGCACTGAGACAGAAGTAATATAAGTCTAACATGTACAGTATATATATACACTGGCTGCCTGTCCCCCGACACAATGAATTATGTTAATAAATATTGTTCCCTTAACGGCTGCCTGGTACCGTTGCCAGAGGTCCGAGAATCTTATCTCATATCACGCGTCCAGCTTATATAATTATTATCTCGACAAGTGACTTCATAACACTGAACATTGTTACTGTCCACTAATGTCACGATTTAATGTTTCATGTTATGAGTCTCCGCGGAGTATATGGCACCCTCATCATGGGGTCCACTGCCACCCACAGGATGAGTATAGGATCCACTACCACCCACAGGATGGGTATGGGGTCCACTACCACACACAGGATAAGTATGGGGTCCACTACCACCCACAGGATGGGTATGGGGTCCATTACCACCCTCAGGATGGGTATGGGGTCCACTACCACCCACAGGATGGGTATGGGGGTCCACTACCACCCACAGGATGGGTATGGAGGTCCACTACCACCCACAGGATGGGTATGGGGGTCCACTACCACCCACAGGATGGGTATGGGGTCCACTACCACCCACAGGATGGGTATGGGGGTCCACTACCACCCACAGGATGGGTATGGGGGTCCACTACCACCCACAGGATGGGTATGGGGGTCCACTACCACCCACAGGATGGGTATGGGGGTCCACTACCACCCACAGGATGGGTGGGTGGTAGAGAACACTATAGCAGGGGTACTATACACCCTTCTTGACTGCCCTGTCTATTCCTCCTGAGTATTTTGTATGCGGTATGTTTTGTTCTGCCCGTACACGTAGTTATAAATATATCCTAACACTCTTTGTTAGTGATTTTTGTCTTTTGAGTGTGAGTTATTGCTCGTCTCAGTCCCAGTTCTTAAAATAGAACGGTTTTGACAACCCGTCATTTTACAAATTACGTCGCTTTTCGCTCGTATGCGCACTTAGGTAATTCAACATGAAATCCGCTCACGAAAGTGACAAAGAAAAATCTTTTTCTGTTTTGAGTCCTTGGGCTTAGGCTGTTAGGTTGTCTTGAGATGATTTCGGGGCTTAGCGACACCACGGCCCGGTCCTCGACCTGGCCTCCTTTTTGTTACAAACCCCCAGGAAGCAGCCCGTAGCAGCTGTCTAACCCCCAGATACCTATTTACTGCCAGGTGAACAGGCGCATCAGGGGTGAAAGAAACTGCCCATTTGTTTTCGCCTCCACCGGGAATTGAACCCGGAACTTTAGGACTACGAATCCCGAGTGCTGTCCACTCAGCTGTCATGCCCAAGGTTAAGTTAGGAGAGGAAACTTTCAATTAACGATTTTCCTGACATTTTGAAACCTTAGGAGAACTTCCTGCCCTCTTAACCTACCAGAGGACCCTTAACTTGCTGTTTTGGAAACAAAATTCCAAAATTTAATTGGTAGATAAATTTCCATTTTGAATTACGTCTATATTTGGCCGTAGCGCATATGAGCGAAAAGCGACGTAATTTGTAAGAGGACGTGTTGGTCTTATAGATCAGGGGCCAGATTCACGAAAGCACTGACGCAAACACTTACGAACCTGTACATCTTTTCTCAATCTTTGGCGGCTTTGTTTACAATTATTAAACAGTTAATGAGCTCCGAAGCACCAGGAGGCTGTTTATAACAACAGTTGAATAGGAAGTTTTCATGCTTGTAAACTGTTTAATAAATGTAACCAAAGCCGTCAAATATTGAGGAAAGTTGTACACGTTCGTAAGTGCTTGCGTAACTGCTTTCGTGAATCTGGCCTCAGAAGGCCAAAGTGTAGTTCAGTTTCAGGTTTATCACATGCAGCTTCAGCCGTCCTGCATGTAGCATCATCATGCTGGACAACACCTTTGGGAGATGGCATCTATACAGATGAGAGTCTTGAACTCTAGCACCGTGCCTCGGTTATGTTGTTTATAGTTGATGTTAAAACATTCCTACTATCTATATTGCATGTTGGGCTTTCAAGTTTTTATTATTATTTTCTATCACAGATGTTAGACGCCTAAGGTTCCCCTACGTCAAGAAACTGTCGTACTAACGTGCCCTTATCCTAACCTACTAGAGGACTCGAAAAAAGGAAACGGGACAATACGTCAATTTCGCGAGCTGCTACTGTCTTGTAGTACGACAGTTTTTGGCCTTAGGTAGAGTATACGTCAATATGCGACGTTCTATTAGGAGGTCGGGTTGCATTTATAATGCTAACTAGCATATATACATTTCATTGTCTTCTGTCCTCCATGGACAGTGTTAGAGATATGTTAAATATATGGTTTTGTGATTTATTGAACAATCAACCACAGGTGATTGTAGTGCTTTAAAAATGCAAATCTAACCTACATTCATAAATTCATAGATTTTCAAGTGCTTGAAGAGCTGACTTTAAATCACAGAAAATTAGTTCTGTGTTTTTCAGTATGTTAGTGGTTGTTGTTGTGTTGCAGGTAATTCTGTTTGTGTGGAACAATGTCACATTATTTGGTAGTTTCTTTCACTCGTCTGTTTAGATTAATTGTTTTCCAAAATCCCTTTTAAATATCTTATCAGTTAAATTTGAAGCTGATAGTTTAATGTTGTTCACTCATCAGTATACACCCATTATTATTGTACCATCCGCTAGTGCACCAGGTTAAGTACCGTTGGGTGTGGTCGGTAACTGGTTGGCGACCACACCTAGCCTCACCTTTGGGAAGGCTGGGCTGGATAAACAAACCAACGGACTTTATAACTGCGCTCTTGTGTAAGTTAACCCTTCGGGACATGCATCCGGTTAAGTAATTATCAAGAGAAAGTACTAAGTCGGTCTGACTAAATAGCACTATAGATCCGGTGTAGAGCAACAGGGCACAACGTTTGACAGCATCAAAGAGCACGTTTCCTTTTTCTTGATGCAGCAACCGTTGTCCGCCCGCAAACGTTAGAGGCAAGTGGGAAAAATAAGACCATCTTTGAGAACACCCATTGCAAAATACTCTTGCAATTTGGAATTCAAAATGGCGTAGTAATGAAATAAAATATTTTCAAAGCTTCCCAAAAATTTCTTTGCGAACTATTAAAACGTAAACTAACAATAATAAACTATCATGTTATGGTGGAGAACAAATGTCTTAGCACATTAGTCTACGTCCTCTAATGAACAAATCCATAAGGGCCGTGACGAGGGTTCGAACCTACGGCCGAGAGCATCCCAGACGCGCCTTAAGGATCCCAGATCCTTGATTACGTCCTCAATTCGTAATCAAGGATCCCAGACGTGACAAATGGTTGGGCAAGTTGAAGTATGTTTACAGATACAAGAAAAAANTTCTGTGTTCTTACTTCTCATAATTTTTAAAAATTTATTAACAAAAAGTTGTATAATATTTATCTAAGTGGGTTTTACAAGATTATTTAATTTCTAAATATAATAAGGTTCGGTAAAATTATATTTATGTTTGGCAGGTAACCCGCTGGAGTGTGGCTGTGAAGTGGCTGGGTGGTGGGCAGCGACACCCTCCTGGGAAGGCTGCCACGGGCGACCTGTGCCAGCGGTATCGCCCTCGACCTGCTACACCCTGAAGACTTTGACAGTGCTAGACCCTGGTGCTGCCCTCGACTTGCTACACCCTGAAGACTTCGACCAGTGCTAGACCCTGGTGCTGCCGACTGCTCCACCGTGATGACTTCGACCAGTGCTAGCCAGTGCTAGACCTGGTGCTGCACTCGACCTGCTACACCCTGAAGACTTCGACCAATGCTTAGACCCTGGTGCTGCCCTCGACCTGCTCCACTCCGAGGATTTCGACCACTGCTAGTGGGTGATAGTGGACCCCATACCCATCCAGTGACAGGCAGGGGACCTAATACCCATCCTGTAACACAACACATATACATCCTGTGAAAGGTAGCGGGCCTCATACCATCATACACAATATAATTTGATTTACTTATCATGCACCACGCACACATCCAGCCCAGCCAGGGGTGGAAAGTAACCAAATGGGATATTTGGTTCTAAGATCTTGGTAGTGAATTTCGAATGAAATTCACATATCTTGAACATTTGTAATGTAATTATCTGGATGACCCATATCGATATGCGGCCCTTCATGCAGAAGTATGACAATAAATATAATAGTGCGGTCTTCACTTTATCTCAGGTCCACTAAGTTTTGTTGGAGTTCTCGGTATATTACTGGCCTCAGGCTTCTCAAAGGCAATGCAAGATGGTAATTAACTCCCTCTTTAAGAGCATAATTTTACAATTATGTAAATATATTTTTAATACATTTTGAGGGATTGCTGATCGTCGATAAGAAGGCTTGAATGGTGTCTGTGCAGTAGTTGAAGTGGGTTAGCCTAAGCATCTTAATACAAATTAAAACATTTAGTAATTTAATCACTTACGCATGGGATATTGAGTTCCTTCGACATGAATGATTTCTACGGTTCGTTATGAATCTTTTCCAGCTTCCAAGAACTATTTTATGCACTAGAGCAAGCAGGTGTGCATCACAATCTATTAATAATCTAAAATATGAAAGTACATAATTTCTGTAATTCTGACATTTTCGCCATAGCTGAGGTGAAAAAGACGTCTCGAGATAAATTAGATATAATACACTAACTATATTCTACAATAACATAAATCTCAGGTAACAACAATTATACGTATTGCTATAAATATACGTATAAATAAGTATAAATATTTTGTAATAAAATATTTGGCGAGAACTAGGCTACAGGATATTTTTTCACTAATTTTCACCCAATACAGTACCAAGTATAAGTAGACTTCACTTGTAAATAAATCTATTACAAGTGGTTCTAAAGTACAGCGACGATGTCTCTAAAAATAGCACACGTAAAATACGTAACAAATATGGTATATGTTGCCCGTAATGACAGACAAGACATTCACGTGCTTTCCGGACTCAACTTATTCAGAAGTGCAAGTTGCTCATTTTAATGAGGATCCGCATAAAGTTAGGAGCGGTCCGGATAATACGTTGATACGTTCGACCAAATAGTTATTCTAAGTAATATAATTTAAGGAGCGTCGGTTCGAATAACTGCATGGGCCTCCATTATGCAGACAAAATTGTTTGCTATACTCATTGTGCAACAACGGCCAGGCGTCGTGGCCTTTGTTTATGTTCATGGCGTCACGCGAGCGTTCATTCCCGAGGGTTGCTTGAACATATCTGCTGAATTTATGAACATCCGTCTACCATGTCGGCTACAAATGCAGGTAATTTGTAGGTGATGGCTTCCACAAGCAGGGAACGTAAGAGAAAGCGTTCAGTGATAACGTTTGAGGAGAAAATATAGCTAATTTCAAAATGTGAAGTTGCATCCCGCCCGCAAGGTGTCGGGTGCGCAGTGCCACGGGAGCTGATTGAATTTATTCAGTTATTGTGCACCCCATACCCATCAGGTGGGCGGTAGTGGATCCCATACTCATCCTGTGGATGGTAGTGGACCCCGTACCCATGCTGTGGGCAGTAGTGGACCCCGTACCTATCCTGTGGGCAGTAGTGGACCCCATACCCATCCTGTGGGCAGTAGTGGACCCCATACCCATCCTGTGGGCAGTAGTGGACCCCGTACCCATCCCGTGGGCAGTAGTTAACCCCGTACCCATCCTGTGGGCGGTAGTGGACCCCGTACCCGTCCTGTGGGCAGTAGTTGACCCCGTACCCATCCTGTGGGCAGTAGTGGACTCTGTACCCGTCCTGTGGGCAATAGTGGACCCTATACCCATCGTGTGGGCAGTAGTGAACCCTGTACCCGTCCTGTCGCAGTAGTGGACTCCATACCCATCCTGTGGGCAGTAATGGACCCCGTACCCATCCTGTGGGCAGTAGTGGGCCCTGTACTCGTCCTGTGGGCAGCAGTGGACCCCATACCCATCCTGTGGATGGAAGTGGACCCCGTACACATCCTGTGGGCAGTAGTGGACCCCGTACCCATCCTGTGGGCAGCAGTGGACCCCATACCCATCCTGTGGATGGTAGTGGACTCCGTATCCATCCTGTGGATGGTAGTGGACCCCATACTCATCCTGTGGATGGTAGTGGACCCTATACCCATCCTGTGGATGATAGTGGACCCCGTACCCATCCTGTGGGTAGTAGTGGACCCCATACTCATCCTGTGGGCGGTAGTGGAAATGATAAAGAGGCATATAATTGGGTAAGAAACTGCACTCCAAAATTTCATATAACTAAGAAGTTACAATCTTGTTACGGTAGTTTTGTACAAAAGTGGGTACAGGAACAGTCAACTTCTGACAACTGCTAGCAGGCTGGGAGCTCTTCCCATTTCCCATAGCTCATAGGGGTATGGTCATTTCGTACATGAAAAGATTCGACAAAGCTCGATTTTTGTTGGTTAAAATTGTATACATTGTTAGGTTAGGATGTATTAGAATAGATTAGGCTGTATTGGGCTCGGTTTTATTAGGTTAGGTTGGTTTGGGTTAAGTTAGGTCAGGTTAGGTAGGTTTCAAAATCCGTTAGCGAATCATCTTGTGTGTGCTGTGACTTGAGTAACAGTCTCTAAGCTGAGCAGTTTACATATGTGGTTAGCCAATTACAAATAGTTAATTTACTAATCATGCACCCCCCGACACTCATTCAGTGGGGGTGATATTTATATTGTATATTATTTAATGAAAAAACATTATTAAAGCTACAGCTGGCGTCTTTGGCTATTGTCATCGAGTGAAAGCAATAAAGCAGGTCTTATAGTCTTAAACAGATTGAGCACTTAAGATTTTATCCGGTCTCCGTCCGGTTGTGTCCGGAAAGCATGTTGTCATCTGAAAACATCACATAAAATAGGGTTTCTTATCCGTATTTAAGTAATACCAAATACACTAGGCTCTCGGGTCTTTACTTCATATATAACTAAAGAAATACTCAACGAGTATTATAGTTCTCGGCTTATACCATAAACATGTTACTAAATATTACATACCTTTTGCTAACTTACTAAATCGGGAATTTATGAATCCCTTGTTGTTAAAATAAATTATTAAGAAGCTTTTATTATTAACTAGGTGTTGCCTCGTGATCTTTGCGTCAAGTGGTCAGGAACACTTACTGACCGACCGAATCTTGGAACTGTTGCAGGTGTTGGATCAAGACATCATCTTCGGAGAAGACGTAGACCAAATCACTATTCTTTAGATGAAAGGTGGGCTAACGTACTGTTCGGAAGGCAACTGGTAATTACTGCCGGATAGGACATACGTAATGCCTCATTACGCAGCTGCGAGTAAACTGGGAACATAAAGCACAGTATGTTGATCATCGTAGGCCGGGTAAAAATCTCATCAGGCCAGCGGGAGGAGAAGGAGAATGATGAATCGTCGAAGAATTCTCGGAGAAGCAGTGATCGTAGTCTGTGAGACTGAGGTCGGGCGCCAAAGGCCGCTGCCCGCTGACGGGACTGAGCTGCTTCACCACCACCAGGTAAGAGATCACCATCCAGGACACCTGCACCAACGTTCCCGCAGTCAGGCTGCAACGGTAACATAATACTTGTCTTAATGTACAAATGTACATATATATATATATATATATATATATATATATATATATATATATATATATATATATATATATATATATATATATATATATATACGGACTAAAGATCCAAAGCTCAACCCCCGCAAGCACAACTAGATGAGTACATACAGCTTACAGTGTTTTCATTTCAATGGATTACAAAGACTGTTCATTTGTTGGGATTCGCATGATGGTTTCAGTTCTGGGGGCCGGGCGCTAGAGTCATGTTGTCTTCCTCGAGTGTTGTGATCAACCATATTGAGACTCTGATGAATCATAAATATTTTATAAATTTTCATTTAGCGTAAGAGTAATGGGAAAATGGAATGAATTGGAGGAGTAGGTTGTTGAAGCAAGCTCTATTCATAACTTTAAAATTAGATATGATTGGGAAATAGGTCAGGAGTCATTGTATAAGGAAAACGGGGCTAAAGAGGCTATGCTCGATTGTTCAGACACAAATAAGTGAGTACATAGGTGAGTACTCACAACTAGGTGAACATATGTACCACGTGTGGGTTGACATGAATGGCGGGTATGCACTTCACTTGGTCTTTGCTTCACCTATCCATGCCCAAGTACGCACTTGATCACGCCCCGGTACGCACGAATCCATATCGTACGCGACCCCCTAAAACCATGTACCCAGCCACCTATGCCCCGGTACTCACCTGTCCATGCCCCAGATAAGGACGCGTGGCGGGCGACCCTCTAGTCTTGCCACGAGACGGGTGAGGGCGCGGCCCTGCGGGGACCCCGACGGACACCCGTACTCAGCGTCCGCCAGCACCGTCCTCAGCTCTTCGCCCTGTGCTCAAACGGAGGCGGTCAGGTCCTGCTGACGGGGAGGTGTATAGTGGAACGGGGAGGTGTATAATGGAACGGGGAGGTGTATAGTGGAACGGGGAGGTGTATAGTAGGACGGGAGAGGATGGAGCTGTGTTATGTACTGGCTGTGGCAGCAAGAAGTCCACTTTAGAAGCAGGAAATGTTTATTTAATAATTCCCTACAAAAGGAGGAAAGACTTTGACAGTAATCCACAAGAGGGGCGGGATTACCCCAGATATATCTATTGCACGAACGTGATTAACTGAGGCACATTAAACCAGTTCAGGACCAGGATTAGTCCAAACATATTGATAATTAATTAAATACTTCAATGTGGAGTATACTGATACTCAGTTAATCTTCGTAAGAATTATTGATAATAAAGTAATGTACAAATAAATCACAATTAATTAACGTGATGTATCAGTGAGGAAATCAGCAGAAGCCATAAGTAGGATTCGAACCTGTACTCTGGGTACTCCCAGTACTCAATACCTAGGGAGTACGCAGAGTGAATAATCCTCCTCACAACTGTGGATTTTCATTATTATTATTATTATTATTATTGTATGTATATAACAGTACATACATTTGATATATGAAACGGTGGAGAATTTGTCTGTACAAATGCACATTATATAAAGCCTAATGCGCAGAGTGTACGGGCCTAACGTCAAAAAAATTGGGAGATATATTTACAAGTGTAATGGGGTAACACTTCAAACTAAATGAGAAGAGGACATTGATATTATTTTACTACATTCATGGACCACTTGGGGGGGGGGGAGGGGTCACGGTCATGTTGGTTTGATAAAGACTGTGAATTGACTGTCGACATAGGTGTTTATACACTATGTAACTGCCTTATCAAGACTGTAAGTTGCTTAGCTAAATTAATTTTGAGATTCAATTCCTGAGACCATTGTGCCTCTAACATTTTACACTACCGCCCATAGGATGGGTATGGGGTCCACTGCCGTTCACAGGATGAGTATGGGGTCCACTACTGCACACAGGATGGGCATGGGGTCCACTACTGCATACAGGATGGGTATGGGGTACACTACCGCCCACAGGATGGGTATGGGGTACTCTACCGCTCACAGGATGGGCATGGGGTCCACTACTGCTCACAGGATGGGTATGGGGTCCTCTACCACCCACAGGATGGGTATATGGTCCACTACTGCTCACAGGATGGGTATGATGGTCCACTACTGCTCACAGGATGGGTATATGGTCTACTACTGCTCACAGGATGGGTATATGGTCTATTACTGCTCACAGGATGGGTATATGGTCTACTACTGCTCACAGGATGGGTATATGGTCTACTACTGCTCACAGGATGGGTATGATGGGGGTGCATAATAAACCAACTAAACGAAGGATAAACACAATACTAAACGATACACACCAATTATAAAGACATACGTTTCATCCATTCATAATAGGGAAGGAACAAATTAACACCGAAAGACACGACTACAGAACATGGTTGAAGTCGTCGGTATTGTCAATGTGAGCGTGGCCGGGATACTCATAGCGTGGCCGGGATACTCACAGAATAGCCGGGATACTCACAGCGTGGCCGGGATACTCACAGCGTGGCCAGGGTACTCACAGCATGGCCGGGATACTCACAGCGTGGCCAGGGTACTCACAGAATAGCCGGGATATTCACAGCATGGCCGGGATACTCACAGAGTGGCCGGGGTACTCACAGAGTGGCCAGGGTACTCACAGAATAGCCGAGATACTCACAGCGTGGCCGGGATATTCACAGCATGGCCGGGATATCCACAGCATGGCCGGGATACTCACAGAGTGGCCAGGGTACTCACAGCAGAGGTGAGGCCATGTCCCAGCATGCAGAGGCTGTGGAGACGGATGATGACCTCTGAGAGCTGGAAGGCGCTCAGGGCGAGGATTGTGGTGCAGTTGCCCTCGAGGGTGTTGAGGCTGCACCCCACGAACACATACGCCAGCGCCTCCACCATCAGCAGCAACACCCGCACCTCCGTCGTCAAGCTGAACACCTGCGGGCCATCAACACACCGTCACCAGGTGGTACACTGTCTCACCAGGTGGTGCACTGTCTCACCAGGTGGTGCACTGTCTCACTGGGTGGTACACTGTCTCACTGGGTGGTATACTGTCTCACTGGGTGGTACAATTGGTACATCTAAGATTTCCAAATAATTAGTTCTTAAAACCTAACTAGAAAGCTAGTGTCCTGATAACTACCACCAGATCTTTGATTGACATGGTCAGAGGCCTGGTCGACGACCGGGCCGCGGGGATGCTAAGCCCCGGAAGCACCTCAAGGTAAGGTGACATTGTTAGCGACAGTAGCAGCCACGTGGTCTAGTGAATATATATATACATACATACATAGTCTCCTACTAGTTTCCATACATAAGGAGCATCAGTTACTGGTAAACATGTATACGCGTGTGAGGGACGCTGGTACCTGGTTGTGTGTGTGTAGCAACTGAAGCAATCGCAGCCAGCGCTGGTATACACTGTGGACCTCTCCTGGGCTCCAGGTCTCTCGTGTCCTCGCTTCCTCCACTAGCTTGTCAAAGCCCCTGGTGATGGCTTGTATGAAGGCTCCTATATAGACGTCTAACACAGCGGGAAGGATGGAAGTGATGCAGAGGGAGATGAAGCAGATAATGAACTTCGGTCCTGGCAGTAAATAGAGTGAAGCCAGCATCTCAGTTGCTGGGTAGATGATAGAGCCCAGCGTCAGGAAGCGAGTGTGCCAAGTCCTTTTCAGACTAAGTTGCCTCAGGCCCTCGAGGTACTCGGCCATGCGACGTGCGTGTCGGAGCGTCTGGGCGTAGCATAATATACAGAAGATGTAAGCAAAGAAGTGTGGTAAGCAGAGGACGAAGTACCAGTAGGGCATGGTTGCAAATAGGAAGCATGACCCCAGACATCCAAACACCACCAGACAGAAGCTGCCGAGCAGCACCAGTGGCAGGAGCCCCCAAGGACAGATGACGTAAATATTGTGCTTGTTCCTGGCCCAGATGTGGAGACCCACTAGCCTGGCACAGGTCATCATGCCGCAGAACGCTTCCTCTATTGATACTTCAGTCGACATGCTCGACTTCGCTTGGTGGGGCTTTCCACTTTTCACTTCGATGTTCACTTTGGAGCTGTCTTTTTGGGCTAACATAATCTCTGGTGTTGCCTTGCGAGGCTAACATAATCTTACGTCACTATGACAGTCCCATTCAATCAACTAAGTGTTTAGAGACACTGTTGTTAACTTTATCTTGTTCAGATCGTAAGAATACTTCAACGGGGTTTGCTTATTTCCAGAATTATTAGACAGCTCGATGTTGTCGGCGTTAGTTGGCGGTCACCACGACTGAGGATCTGGTGAGCGTAGCGAAAGCGAGATGTGACGCATGCCCCCTAGCTCTGCGACAACGCATTGACGAAACCCAGCTGTTTGCGTCAACACTGGAGAGTGTACCGTCAACACAGGCGAAGACACCGTCAATACTGGCGAGTGCACCGTCAACAGCAACACTTTCGTCACTTGAGTTAATGATACAGTAAATAACGGAAGAAGTGTACGTGAGTGTGACTGGGCAACCATGTACTTTGGCTCTGTCACCATCACCATGGATATTAGGTATTGATGGCATTAGGCAAAGCCCTCCAAACCTTTTTTATTGAAGGTCAACATTGTTCAAAATAAATTACTAAAACTGCAACTGAACTCAGTTGTTTCAGATACACAATTTGTTCCAAGAGAGACAACATTGGCACTTTTCTGCAACGTAGGAAATTTCCCACTTTCAAATTTCAATCCCTCCCTTTCCACAAGAAGTAAATTAAAGATCAGCACAAGCTTCGTCTTGGAGAAAAGCCAACGCCTTAAGTCATATTGATGCTGGTCAATTGTCTCTCCTAGACCATATACACTGATGGCTCCCTACACAGCACCACGGGTGCAGCTGGAAGAGCAGTTGCCCTCACAATGGGCGATGGCTTATATTTTGAGTGGGGAGTTCGTATAAACAACTGGCCCTCTACCTTCAGACCGAACTATTTGCCTTACTTCTTGCACTCAAATGTGTACAAGTCTCCAAACTTGACACATTAATCTTATCTTGCGCTTAACTCTTAATTAATATCTTGATCTTAATTGCGCTCAACTCTTTAAGACGCAATTGTAACATGCTCTTGTCTGAAACTTGACACAAATAAAACAAAGATATTAATGATGGTAATTTCAGCATTAATTGTATGTGGATTTCATCTCATGTTGACCTCAGAAGACATGAGAGTTGATGAGTTAGCCAAAAAAAATGCCTTCAAAGAA
Organism: Procambarus virginalis; assembly: GCA_020271785.1. Lineage (NCBI taxonomy): Eukaryota > Metazoa > Arthropoda > Malacostraca > Decapoda > Cambaridae > Procambarus > Procambarus virginalis. The sequence goes on along the minus strand of WNGS01163813.1, from coordinate 7,152,383 downwards.
GGAATTTACTATGAACTTGGATTGCGTCTAAGCAGCCTGAGAATAATAATACACCAAGAACCTCAACAAAACTTTGTTGATATGAGGCAAAGTGCTACACTACACTACACTAGCAGTTTTATCATCATCACATTCATGCAAGAGGAGCCACATATCTATGGATCATGCAGTGAAATCAGCAGATTCCTGGACACTATTACTGCTCAGCTTAGATTTTTTATAAGTATATCTGAGAGTCTTCATCACCTGCCCATGTAGACTGACAAACGTAAACTGTGTCAAAGAAGCTATCCGCATACCTTCCATCACTATATGAGGGAGGGCGAAATGAATTTAGAGACAGCTCTATAACTAATGTTTAAGATAGTGTAAATATCTCATTCAAAATTACCTACTAACAGAATTTCAGCCAAATATCCCCAGTTGCTAATACCATAGCCACGACCGGTATGTATGAGCCCACAGTATGGGTATCGGGTGCACAGTGAACTAACAAAAGTAGCTGACATTTAGAAATTCACAGAAATATAAATGCATGTCTCTTATTTTCCTTAAAAGGTGGGTTGAAGGACAGTATTGTTTCCTATTGTCGGAGGGTAGAAAGCCCGTAAAGCTTATCAAGGTTCTTCCTTCCCCTGTGTCAGTTTCTCAGGATGCAACCGAGTCGAACTAACTCCCACATGTCTAATTACTACTCGGTAAACAGAGGCATCGATTGTTAAGAAACCTGTCAAACGTTGTATGTCAACCTAAGGGTAACACAAGTGAGAGAGGGATGTACGAGTTAGGTATTGGTCATCCACTTTGCAAGATAAGCTGTCGGTTAGTTTTGTTGCGTTCAGAATTATTGAAAAACAGTTCAATAGTTAAATTATCTCCGACTCCATTTCCTCAGTAGTGCTAAACTGTTGGAGATTATAACATGCTTGTCTGTGACGCCATATATAGACATACTGTGTAAGATCGACGATAGGGGTTCCCTTTGTGAAATTTTTATTTTAACATAAAATGGATGACTCGCGCCGTGGCAAACATCTACGCAAGAACCCTGGAAACACAAACCGTAACTGACCCTACTTTCCGCTTGTTACAACTTGTAAAGTTGTTACATCTTGGCTTAACGTGTTTATGACGTATTAGAACCTTGTTACAACTTGCTATATTGGTTGTTATAAACTGGTTAGGTGTTAAAACTTGTTCGAACGTTGTACCAGCGTCGTAGTTTAGGTGTGTGTTTGGCGGGAAGTTGTTGCCACGGCGTTGGCCCAACCGCTTGGGCTGGACGATAGAACGTCGGTCTCGCTTCATGCAGGATCGGCGTTCAATCCCGGACCGTCCAAGTGGTTGGGTAACAAATCCTTATCCTGCCCCTTCCATGGCTCATATAGTCCGTAATGGCTTGGCGCTTTCTCTTAATAGTTCCCTCCCTTGCCACGGCGTAGTCATACTTTATTTTTTAAATAAGCATACTATATATATATATACTATATATATATATTATATATATATATATATTATAATATATTAATATTATATTATATATGTCCCTTTATTCGGGACTAACATATACATACTTGATAGTTAATATTATGTTGTGTTGACCTAATTAC
>WNGS01163813.1:7140232-7150748 GCA_020271785.1 Procambarus virginalis | reverse complement strand
TACGTAATTTAAAAAAAAATCAATTTCTTTATTATGCATCCCATACCCATCCGTGGGTGGTGGTGGAAAGGAAAGATTAAATTGTCTTAATTTTGACAAGTTTCCTCGTCCCAAGTTCTCCAGAACTGTAGGTCAGAGAGAAAAATGTTGAGTCAATGAATGAATAGGACTTATCATCCCTGGATTTCTGACACGCTCTGCAATTTCACGTTTATATTTTAAATACGTATTCGTCACAAACCAAAAACTCTACAAAAAGCGATAATACAAATTAGAGGGCAACAGAATACACGAATAAACAAAGTGTGTAGTGTAGTGTAAAGAATACTGTCAACATCTTATCAAAGACTGGAGAGGGGGGTGGGGTTACCGTATACCTATATGGATGGCCCTTTCCAGCCCGTTGTCGAGAGGGGGTTTGGTAGCAACATGTTTGTCTCGGAGAGGCTGCAGGATCCAAGTAAGGTCGTCGGTAGAACTTCGGTTCCAATTCTTTTAACCATGTAGCTCAGTCGATTAAGGCAACGTCTGGGATGCTCTTGGACGTAGGTTCGAACCCTCGTCACGGCCCTCGTGGATTTGTTCAGCACGTTTAAAACTCTGGCACTTGATGGAGCGCCGCCCTGCTCCTTATTGTCCAAACTGCATTGTCGCGCTAACGGTCGTGCATGCTGACCTCCAGGACTTGCGTGCGTCTTGCCTCCCGACTGTTCCTTGATGGAATCTCTGGTGAATCAGATGCCACTGATATCATTCGTCTTGTGCGCCTTTGATTCGTATTGGCATCCTTGGTGATATTTAGCCTTTTGAATATCCCGCACATTTAATGGTGCTACATAGCCTCCTCGGCTTGGTGCCTTCTTTTGATCATTACTTTCTATATGGATGTGGGTTAACCATTGGCCTACAGACATATAGGATTCTTAGGACTACATGTATAACATGCTAACCTCTTAGGTCGGCAGATACTGTTCAACTCCCTTGTCACTCGTATGAAACTAGACCTCGTACTCTGGTGCAACTCTACATCTTTTGTGTAGATATTTGAGTATTTTGTATGTGCAGCGACCCGGCTCTCTAACAACATTCAAGTGTCTTATCTGCAAATTACACCAAACCAGTGACACTATAATCCTTGTTGACTTATGGAATTACCTTTGACTTCTGTCGTCTTGTGTGCTCGAGTTCCCCCATATTGGTGTCGTGAGTGATGCCTGGGAGCTTTTGACTTCAGCGACGCTGACGGTGCTAAATCCCAGGCTTGTGCCTTCTTTTTCAACTTTGAAAACACTTTCTGGTGGACTGAGACTACGAAACCAAGCTTCATATGTCGCGCAGGTATGACAGGAAGAGAACTGTGTAAGATGTGAGGGACCAGGAGCTGGAGTTTAGCTAGGAAAGAATCATTGCTCCATCAAGAAGACTCCAATGCTGGCTAATGGGTCGCCTCGTAACCCTGACTTGGCTGATATCCTCTGATATAGGATATCATTAAACAAGAAATTATCGTCAGCAGGCTTCAATGGAATTTAGCGTGTTCTCAAGCAGTTCTTTTTATATCTTGAGTAAATCTCAAAATGTTATGCAAGCGTGGCCAACGTTCGCGTGCCTGGCCTTCCACGCTGGAAGTATCGAGTGCAAGTTTCAAGGCCAAGTTAGACTGAACAGTGTGGAGCAGCCTGGTGACAGTCCCACAAGGAGAAAAAAAAGGTGCGTCAGAGCAAACGTTTAAAAAAAAAAAAGTACAGCGCTCGGGTTAATAACACTTCAGTTATCTATATTGCTCTCCTTATCTAGATGTATCTTGGAAGTTGGTCTCAAGTTCACCTGTAGCGCAGTGGCCAACGTAATAGTTTAATAGTTTAATATCTAAAAGGCTCGAGTTAGAAGGGCTTGGGGTCCACCCAGGACGCAACAAGCGTGCAAATTCTTCTCTTCTGCTACAGCTACCCTGCATGGTCTTGGTGGTCGACCCCGCCCGCACGCTGCCTGCATCTTTTGGTACCGGATCTACATGCTCCACGGCGACCCAGGGAACAATTACATCACATTTCTGGTTTTTTTCTTCTTTCGTCATCTGGGAGGGAGAGTTATGTAACGAGTATATTATGTCAGTTATATACTTGCTCCGTATTCTCTTTATGGACATTTTTTAATTATGTGCAGATAATGAGATGGGTCTGTTAATTCTAGTTGGTACACTAATTACAATTTACAAAAGCCTCTTCCCAAGTGTTCAACAAATTACAGTAATTGTTTCCAACATGCTAGAGGATTGTCAGGTAAGGTGAAGGCTGTTAATATTACCAGTCGACAGCGAATCATTATCTTATGGGCTATTCATGCCCGTGCTACCTCTTGGGTTGACCATTTGGTCACCATTTGATCCGGGAGACATCTCCCGTCACGCAGGGTGCAGTTGCGCCTCCACAGATCTCCAGTATCTTCTTTTGATACTGGTAATGGCTCAAAAGGGCCACCACTTACGGGCTATTCATGCCCGTGCCACCTCTTGGATGGCTTAATCTTATCATCATCATCATCTCTTGGGTGGCTTAATCTTCTTCAATCAATCAATCATGATTTATGTAACTCCAAAAGTGGTTCAGTACAGACGCTTGAGAGATGCCTCACATCTTCTTCATCAACAACAATGTAACATTCGACGGGTCCAGTTCCTACCCCTCTCAAAGTGCTTCAGCCTCGACACAACTCGGTCAGACTCTGGTCGCATCCAGCTTCCATGCTCTCGTCCCTCACTCGAGCTCTTCAATTTTGCCCCCATTCGGAACACCACGTTCTACGACTCTCACCCCGCATCCGAGCTCTCTAACCAAGGCCTCACTCGGCTCTCTGCCCTGCTCCAGGCTTCGTTTCGTCTCAACTACTACAACACTTCAGTACATTGCCAACCAACCGACTGCTGTAACCAAGACTATAAAACGCTAAACGCTTTGTAAGCAATCAAATACGTACACGTAATCATACGTTACAAAAGCCTACCTACCAATTAGAAAAAATATTGCCTGTGCTTACTGACCCATGAGCAAATTTTGCCAAGATTTTAATTTCCATGATATACAATACAGGAAATAATGTGCTATAATACTCTATTTACGTATGCATTTTTTACTGTGCAGAGCTGTTCATAATATTCCATTTCAAGAGCATATTTCATTAGACGTTTAACCTTCTTTAAATATTTTAAATACGAGTTTGTAACTGATAATACGCATTTGTTTTTAAAGTGTTTAAGTGTAGAATTACTAATAACTGACATAATTTTCGTTTCAGTGAAGTGTACCATTAAAACTTCGTTTTCTTTCGTTGCTTGATAATGAAAACATTATTGTTGGGGTAACTTAAACATTATCTGCGTCCATTGTGCACTCAATATTCATATCCTCTGAGGTAAGTTTAGTGTGCACCCCATTCTCATCCTACTGACAGACTACTTGCCCCATACAAATGGCTGAGGTAAGTCTTTATCTCAACATGACCTTAACTATGACCTTGTTATAATAATAATTCATTATGTGGCAGAGAGGGAGAGAAAAATATATATGGGGACAGGCAGCCAGTGTGTGTTTATACACGTTAGGTTAAATATTCCCTTAAGGACTTACTGAACCCGCCCCGGAAGCAGCGCCACAAGAAGCTGGCTAACTCCTGAGTACCTACTTCTAGGTGAACAGGCGCATTAGGTGATAAGAAATGCGCCCAACCATTTCTGTCCCACCCAGGATTCGAATCCGGAATTCTCGACTGTGAATCGAGAATGAACCCAACTGTACTCCCGGGACCCCTTGAATATACATAATATAATGTTCACATGATAACTCGATTTACATTTTTTATACTAGGAAAATATTCCTTTGATGGTACGATGATGTAAAAACGTGATTAAATAATTAAAACATGATTAAATGCATTTGATGATCCTTAAATATTTAAGTTCTGAGTGATTATAATTGTGCCCTTCAGGGCTAGTTATTGAGCAGCGTCACTCATTCTGTGAGTTACTTATACTGTAGAATGACGCCATAATAATGCAGGCTCGTCCCCAGGCCTGGCGTCTTAACCACCCCCGGCAGTTGCCCAGTGTACCCAGGAGCAGAAGACTGCACTGTCCGCAGGTTAGGGTGCGAGGAATGCATAAGAAAAACTCATACTATGGCTGGAGCAAGGCTGCAACCACTAGGTTCACCCTAGTTGGAGATTTGAACCAGTGGTGTGGTGAATACCAGACGCTTGCCTTAACCCACTTGGCTACAATAGCATCTTGTATTCACTAGAATGCTAGTTCAAATCCCCGCATTACTCCAGTTGATTTTATTATTATTATTATTATTATTTGTTCAAAATCATGGATTCGTACACAAGCCTAACAGCAGGAGCGGTATACAGAACTCCTGATGCAGATGTTACCTTAGCTACATAGTGCAGCTGACATAAACTTTCTAAGGTTGTTTGTTCATCGTGTTCCATAGACTTCCGCGCATCAAATTTATCCTCAGATAAAACAGCACGACTTACATGCATATATTTATTTAAATAAATTACAGTAAGAAACAATAACATTGGGTAATACAACAATGTTGCTGTGGAAACTTGCATTATTGCAAAGCCATTAACTATTAAATAATTTAGTTTATATTAGTTTGAAGTAAAATATGCCGTAAATATATGTGAATGAGTTTGGGTGGAAATTTAACGACAAATTCTTGGGTACTTACTTGTATTAAAGATAAAAATCGAGGCGTTCCATAATTGAAATGTTTCACAGTCACACCTCGATCCCCGACGATCATTCATCCATATAAAAAAAACTGTCGAATCCTTTTCTAAAGGTTATATCGTTGTCTCGAATCTATTTATTGATGGTGCAGAGTAATGGTGACATCATGCCCGAAACGTTCAGCTTACCAGTACTAAATATGCACCTTTATGTAGCAAGTAAGCAACCACTATATCATGCCCTGTGTAGTTTTAGATAAAATTATTATTATTATTATTATTTATGATTATTGAGAGGCTGGTGGGAGAGGCCAGCTGGGGCGGACCACCGCACCTTCCCACGGGCGGCTCCATGGGACGGTGTAAACTCATTTTGATTGGTTAATGTGGTGTATACTGTATGAATGCCGATTGGTGAAGTAATTATCTTGTTACTGACGATAACTTTTGAATGAGCTGTAATGTAACTCACTTGGAAACATGGTAGTATATAGACGAGACAAACTGCCTTGGCTAGGCAATCCCAGGCAGTTCCCGCTGCTTTACACGTCGTCAGTTCGTCAAAACAGAAGAAACGAAATGTACGGTCATTTGATTACGGCTGTTGTTGCTTTGGCATTTAACTGCCACGCTAGTGGCCTGTGGCCGCACGCCAGAGCTCCCAGAGAGGCTGAGTGTCCGGTTGCTGAAGATATTTCCCCATGCATTTGTACCTCTTATGATGACGAGTTCCTCGACATTGACTGCTCTCTTGTAGAAGATGAAAACCAGCTCCAGCAGGTGTTCCAAGCCGATTTCCCGTCCACGGTTTTTCGTTCCTTCACCATGGATAATAACCAAAATGTGTTGATGTTGGAGGATGGAGTGTTCGGTAGCGTCACCTTTAAGAACTTGTTCATCGACCACGGCGTTTTGGAAGGAATGACGGAGGCGGCACTTATAGGCAGCTCTGATACCGTCAATATCATCAGTTTACGAAACAACCGCATCAACAACCTGCCCTTCGGCACTATGGATAGCTACACGGTCATGGAGTCCCTAGATTTATCCGAGAACCTGCTGGGGGAGCTGCCAGCGCTATCATCACACAGCCTTAAAGTGTTAAACATCCACAGTAACTCCCTTGGCGTCCTCCCAGTCGACACACTCCACGGGCTCTCCAACTTAATGCGGTTCATCGCTTACAACATCGCTCTTACCGACATTATTCCAGGTACTGCTGTTTCACATCTCGCTATCTCTGCCACTTTCCTCCATATCTCTCACTCACTCACTCACTCTCAACATGCTCTGGTTCTTCAGGTACCTTCGAGGGGCTGGTTGACTTGGAGATCCTGAACCTGCACTCCAACAGCTTGTGGAAACTGGACGGGGACACGTTCAGCACCTCCGGCCGCAATCTTCAATACATTGATCTTCACAACAACTACATCACATCCGTGGCTCCTGATGCCTTTCCCGGTAAGTGTTGTGTGTGATGGTTTTTCTTGCGTGACAACACGCACCCATTCTTCTCTACATACACATACGGTGTATACGAAATTGTGGTTAATAATGATAGCCTCGTCTATATACTAATACAATCGATGCATTTTGGAACCTTGATAACGGGATATAGTAATTAGACTTCCAGACACACAATAGTATGCAGATTAAAAATAAGCTGACGAGTAATATTGTATTGCGTACAATAAATCTGAACGAACATAAATACACTGTACTTGAAATTTAACCATAGCGTGTAACTAGGCTAGCCTAACCATGTTTTTATGCCTTAAGCACAGCATCTGTATATAGCATTTAAATGTGTTAGACAATCTATGTACGGCCTCCAGCACTGCTCTGATTGCCAGATAGAGGGAAGAGCGAGGTGCCTTTGCTCTCATCATCAGACAGGGATCTTGTTGTATTAGATCGATTCTTAGGCTGCATATTTTAGATATGAAATTTGTGTCTCTGAGAGGGGAGGTGTTGGGGATGTTGGACGAGAGGGGGGCGTGGAGAGGGGGAAAGAGGTGGGGGGGGGAAGATTGGAGAAAGGGTGGAGAGGGAAGAAGAATTGAGAAATATGGAGAGGAGGATAATGGATATTGGGGAGGACAGGGAGAGAAAGGTGGATATGGGAGATGGGAAGAGAGGTAATGGGAGGAGGGTAAGATAGAGAGCGAGGGGAGAGAAGGTATTGGAAGAGAATGTGAAGAGGGATGAAATTAAGATTAGTGGTGGAGATGGAGAAGAGAGCGAATGGGAGACGTGAGGAAAAAAGATCCGGGTGAAGGCTCCTATAAAAATGTGTAACAAATGTAGTGACGACTTGGCAGATATGAGCCAGGAGAGCAGCATAGACCTCGGGAACAACAATATTACTACACTGGAGGAAGCGGTGTGGCGACCCTGCTGGAGGAACCACGTTCAAGTCTTTCTCCAGGGTGAGTATCGGGTCCCAGGGTGAGATTAAGCTGAGTGCTGTGACTAAGTATCTGGCACAAAACCATATTTTTTAACTAAAAATCTACTATTCCTTAGTAAAGTAAATGAGTTGGCGATTTTTCTGTGTTCTTACTTTCTCATAATTTTTAAAATTTATTTAACAAAAAGTTGTATAATATTTTATCTAAATGGGTTTTACAAGATTATTTAATTTCTAAATATAATAAGGTTCGGTAAAATATATTTATGTTTGGCAGGTAACCCGCTGGAGTGTGGCTGTGACGTGGCCTGGGTGGTGGGCAGCGACACCCTCCTGGGAAGGCTGCCAAGGGCGACCTGTGCCAGCGGTGTCACCCTCGACCTGCTACACCCTGAAGACTTTGACCAGTGCTAGACCCTGGTGCTGCCCTCGACTTGCTACATCCTGAAGACTTCGACCAGTGCTAGACCCTGGTGCTGCCCTTGACCTGCTCCACCGTGATGACTTCGACCAGTGCTAGCCAGTGCTAGACCCTGGTGCTGCACTCGACCTGCTACACCCTGAAGACTTCGACCAGTGCTAGACCCTGGTGCTGCCCTCGACCAGCTCCACTCCGAGGATTTCGACCACTGCTAGTGGGTGATAGTGGACCCCATACCCATCCAGTGACAGGCAGGGGACCTAATACCCATCCTGTAACACAACACATATACATCCTGTGAAAGGTAGCGGGCCTCATACCCATCATACACATATAATTTTGATTTACTTATCATGCACCACGCACCCATCCAGCCAGCCAGGGGTGGAAAGTAACCAAACTTGGGATATTTGGTTCTAAGATCTCTGGTAGTGAATTTCGAATGAAATTCACATATCTTGAACATTTGTAATGTAATTATCTGGATGACCCATATCGATATGCGGCCCTTCCTGCATAGAAGTATGACAATAAATATAATAGTGCGGTCTTCACTTTATCTCAGGTCCACTAAGTTTTGTTGGATTTCTCGGTATATTCCTGGCCTCAGGCTTCTCAAAGGCAATGCAAGATGGTAATTAACTCCCTCTTTAAGAGCATAATTTTACAATTATGTAAATATATTTTAATACATTTTGAGGGATTGCTGATTGTCGATAAGAAGGCTTGAATGGCGTCTGTGCAGTAGTTGAAGTGGGCTAGCCTAAGCATCTTAATACAAATTAAAACATTTAGTAATTTAATCACTTACGCATGGGATATTGAGTTCCTTTGACATGAATGATTGCTACGGTTCGTTATGAATCTTTTCCAGCCTCCAAGAACTATTTTATGCACTAGAGCAAGCAGGTGTGCATCACAATCTATTAATGATCTAAAATATGAAAGTACATAATTTCTGTAATTCTGACATTTTCGCCATAGCTGAGGTTTTCGCCTAGTCTCGAGATAAATTGTATATAATACACTAACTATATTCTACAATAACATAAATCTCAGGTAACAACAATTATACGTATTGCTATAAATATACGTATAAATAAGTATAAATATTTTGTAATAAAATATTTGGCGAGAACTAGGCTACAGGATATTTTTTCACTAATTTTCACACAATACAATACCAAGCATAAGTAGACTTCACCTGTAAATAAACCTATTACAAGTGGTTCTAAAGTACAGCGACGATGTCTCTAAATATAGCACACGTAAAATACGTAACAAATATGGTATATGTTGCCCGTAATGACAGACAAGACATTCACGTGCTTTCCGGACTCAACTTATTCAGAAGTGCAAGTTGCTCATTTTAATGAGGATCCGCATAAAGTTAGGAGTGGTCCGGATAATACGTTGATACGTTCGACCAAATAGTTATTCTAAGTAATATAATTTAAGGAGCGTCGGTTCGAATAACTGCATGGGCCTCCATTATGTAGACAAAATTGTTTGCTATACTCATTGTGCAACAACGGCCAGGCGTCGTGGCCTTTGTTTATGTTCATGGCGTCACGCGAGCGTTCATTCCCGAGGGTTGCTTGAACATATCTGCTGAATTTATGAACATCCGTCTACCATGTCGGCTACAAATGCAGGTAATTTGTAGGTGATGGCTTCCACAAGCAGGGAACGTAAGAGAAAGCGTTCAGTGATAACGTTTGAGGAGAAAATATAGCTAATTTCAAAGTTGCATCCCGCCCGCAAGGTGTCGGGTGCGCAGTGCCACGGGAGCTGATTGAATTTATTGTTATTGTGCACCCCATACCCATCAGGTGGGCGGTAGTGGACCCCATACTCATCCTGTGGATGGTAGTGGACCCCGTACCCATGCTGTGGGCAGTAGTGGACCCCGTACCTATCCTGTGGGCAGTAGTGGACCCCATACCCATCCTGTGGGCAGTAGTGGACCCCGTACCCATCCCGTGGGCAGTAGTTAACCCCGTACCCATCCTGTGGGCGGTAGTGGACCCCGTACCCGTCCTGTGGGCAGTAGTTGACCCCGTACCCATCCTGTGGGCAGTAGTGGACTCCGTACCCGTCCTGTGGGCAATAGTGGACCCTATACCCATCGTGTGGGCAGTAGTGAACCCTGTACCCGTCCTGTCGCAGTAGTGGACCCATACCCATCCTGTGGGCAGTAATGGACCCCGTACCCATCCTGTGGGCAGTAGTGGGCCCCGTACCCGTCCTGTGGGCAGCAGTGGACCCTATACCCATCCTGTGGATGGAAGTGGACCCCGTACACATCCTGTGGGCAGTAGTGGACCCCGTACCCATCCTGTGGGCAGCAGTGGACCCCATACTCATCCTGTGGATGGTAGTGGACCCTATACCCATCCTGTGGATGATAGTGGACCCGTACCCATCCTGTGGGTAGTAGTGGACCCCATACTCATCCTGTGGGCGGTAGTGGAAATGATAAAGAGGCATATAATTGGGTAAGAAACTGCATTCCAAAATTTCATCTAACTAAGAAGTTACAATCTTGTTACGGTAGTTTTGTACAAAAGTGGGTACAGGAACAGTCAACTTCTGACAACTGCTAGCAGGCTGGGAGCTCTTCCCATTTCCCATAGCTCATAGGGGTATGGTCATTTCGTACATGAAAGATTCGACAAAGCTCGATTTTTGTTGGTTAAAATTGTATACATTGTTAGGTTAGGATGTATTAGAATAGATTAGGCTGTATTGGGCTCGGTTTTATTAGGTTAGGTTGGTTTGGGTTAAGTTAGGTCAGGTTAGGTAGGTTTCAAAATCCGTTAGCGAATCATCTTGTGTGTGCTGTGACTTGAGTAACAGTCTCTAAGCTGAGCAGTTTACATATGTGGTTAGCCAATTAACAATCCCAGCTCCTCACAAACCTTCCCCGGGAGGTGTGTAGCGAGTCT
>WNGS01163813.1:7123998-7138421 GCA_020271785.1 Procambarus virginalis | reverse complement strand
TGTTGTTGTTGTTCAAGATTCAGTTTACTGGGAATAATAACGTTCCAAGTAGTACGGGTTATGGTGAGCCCGTAGTGGACTTACCTGGCACAGGAGCGGGGCTGTAACTTTCAGAAGCTGGGAGCGCAGACCGCTTGATATAATGTACACCTGTAGTGAGACGTTGTCCTCACTGGTGCGGTGTCTATGGTGCTGCAATATTTAAAGTTCAAGGACCCTGATGGGTGAAGTGGTAATGTGGGGTAATGTGTGTGGTGAAGTGCACACCATGCAGCTGGTTCAGCGTATATGGCCAAAAGTGGACGTAATTTGAAATGAAATCGGCTCACGAAAGTGACGTACTATCCCGTTTTCTGTTTGAGTCGTCCGGCTTACTCGGAAAGGTTAGGAGAGGAAACTTTTAATTAACGTTTTTCATAACGTTTCGAAACTTTGAGAATTTCCTACCCACCCAACCTATCAGAGGACCCTTAACTAACTGTTGTTGAATTGTTTTTTTTCTATTTTCAAATTACGTTCACTTTCGGCCATACGGGGAAACGGCCAAAAGCGACGTTATTTTTAAGAGAACAGGTTGGGCGCGTTTACTCTTGGTATTGGTTAGTCTTAACTCATTAAGTAAACACAAGTTTTAAGTATTTGAAATTGATATAATGTTGTTAAAATTATCACATCTTTTGAAGTGTGTTTAACAATAGCATTTTAATGATTTCACTATATTTTTTCTAAGTAAATGACAATTGTTCTATACGTGATCAAGAATAGGATATTGATGAGTCAATTGCCTTTCCTGGTGTATTTTTTTTCCTATGATTTTATCTAGTCGTGTATTTCCAGGATGACTGGATGTGGGTGTGAGGCGTGGCGAGGCTCGGCAGGCCACCAGCGCGCTACAGCTGCTGGACCCTCTGAGCGGTGCTTCATTCACCACGTGGGACAAATCATCTTCGCACTCATTACTTGTCACCTGCGGTCACAGCCGGAGGGAAGTGTGCCGCCCTGCAGTCCCGTCAACACGCTACGCTCCCTCAAGCATCTGTACTCTCCCACGCTGCTCAGACTGCTCTCCCGCACCCTGGCGGGGGCGTGAGTGTGGCCTGGGGGGTGATGGGCGGCGGTGGGGAGGGGAGGGTGGCAGTGCGAGCCTTCCAGTGGGAGACACAGTGGGAGCAGTTGGACCCCTGCCCGGAGGCCGAGTGGCCGCTGTCTGCACCTGAGCCACTGTTTACCGACTTTTTTAACCTGCCGCTGCACACTCGACCCGTGACCAAGGATACTCCATACTCCAGCGGCAGTCATTGCCGCCCTGTAGCATCCAACCCGCCCTGCACACACTCTGGAGCCTCGCAGAGGGATGGTGAGAGCCCTTCACTGGGTGTGCACGACCCCACCACCCACTCCGTGAGGATCAGTGATGCAGGTGTGATGGCTGGCTTCCTACACGACAATGCTCCTGTGCAGCTGCTGCAGGTGGTGGTGATGGCTGCAGAGAGGATCCTGGCGCTGCGTCCGGCCACCACCTTGGCGGAGGCCATCCTCTCCTCCCCCCACCGTCTCATTCAACACGTAATGACCGCGCAAAAGAAGCACCTTAAGACTAAGTAATACAGTGGGCCATGTCAAGTAGGTGCTTCTCTGTAATGTGAAATATTTAATTAACGATTTAGTGTTGGTCAGTCATTTTAGTTGACAAAGTGAAAGTGTTGTAGTTTTTCAGGCGACAAAATCACTCTAAATTGGCCGACAGGAAGATGAGCTAGCTGTCATATGGGGTTCCATATGTCTAAAGATATAATCGGTGTGTCTTAGTCACCGGGAGTGTAAGATGTTCACGGCTTGGCTATCAAATGTGTTGTAATTACATAGAAACTCTGAGCACAAATTAAATGTTTGAATAATATTCTGAAATCATATTATAAAATTCAACAGTTGAATAATTTATGGTTCCTATGAAATATTTAGTCCTAAAACCACGAACATGTCTGATACTGATAAACAAGTTTGCCTTAGAATTGCATCATCAATTACAAGTGTCAGTATCAGCTCTTAAGGTCAAGTATATAAAAGTTACCAAGCCTCGCCAATCTGGTCAAAAACAGATCACACGAATTCGTGTTTTGTTCAGTTTTGAATGTTCCTTAAATGTTCTAGGTAAAAGTTTACCTCGTGCAGGTACCACCGCAGACATTATTTTATAATGCACAGATCAGAGGAGCAGAAACAAAGTACCAGGCTGTAAACCTTATTGCTGTACTAAACTTTACACCTCTCCACGACTTAAACTTTGACATGAGAAGAAGCCTAATCAATTTACATTTTCTGTGTAAAATCCAACAAGTTGGATTCTAATACACAGCACATTTATCGCAGATGTTTTCTAACAACTTTAACACATACTTTTAGTACGGCTTTGGAGTAACGTTACTGTAATTATCATGTAATAATTTAGTATGACGCTTTGAGTAACATTACTGGGAGATAACCAGTGTGACATTGCCATAATAGTGTATTGATAACAACATCCTGTGATTTAAGTTTAGTATCTTGACTATATGTATGTATGCAACAGTAATGTGTATTTTGTTTACTCTTTCTACATGGAAGAAATATGGACCTTATCGCTCCCGTATAGCTAGAACTCTGTTTATATTTAAGGTACACAAAATCTTGATAGATATATATTTGCTATCGCCAGATAAAAAAATACATATATTTATCGTAGAATCTGAGATATATATATTTTGTATGTTTATGTAACCTGTATTCATGCCTTCTAATTGTGTTTTATTAGACCATATTCTTGCGAACAAAATGCTTAGTTATTTATGAATACAATATGCAAGGTCGCCCAGCGTGCTCAGGGTTTACGTAATTTAAAAAAAATCAATTTCTTTATTATGCATCCCATACCCATCCCGTGGGTGGTGGTGGAAAGGAAAGATCATTAAATTTGTCTTAATTTTGACAAGTTTCCTCGCCCCAAGTTCTCCAGAACTGTAAGGTCAGAGAGAAAAATGTTGAGTCAATGAAATGGAATAGGACTCGCATCCCTGGATTTCCTGACACGCTCTGCAATTTCACGTTTATATTTTAAATACGTATTCGTCACAAACCAAAACTCTACAAAAAAGTATATACAAATTAGAGGGCAACAATACACGAATAAACAAAGTGTGTAGTGTAGTGTAAAGAATACTGTCAACATCTTATCAAAGACTGGAGGGGGGGTGGGGTTACCGTATACCTATATGGATGGCCCTTTCCAGCCCGTTGTCGTGAGGGGGTTTGGTAGCAACATGTTTGTCTCGGAGAGGCTGCAGGATCCAAGTAAGGTCTGTAGAACTTCGGTTCCAATTCTTTTAACCATGTAGCTCAGTCGATTAAGGCAACGTCTGGGATGCTCTTGGACGTAGGTTCGGACTCTCGTCACGGCCCTTGTGGATTTGTTCAGCACGTTTAAAACTCTGGCACTTGATGGAGCGCCGCCCTGCTCCTTATTGTCCAAACTGCATTGTCGCGCTAACGGTCGTGCATGTCCAGACCTCCAGGACTTGCGTGCGTCATGCCTCCCGACTGTTTCTTGATGGAATCTCTGGTGAATCAGATGCCATTGATATCGTTCGTCTTGTGCGCCTTTGATTCGTATTGGCATCCTTGGTGATATTTAGCCTTTTGAATATCCCGCACATTTAATGGTGCTACATAGCCTCCTCGGCTTGGTGCCTTCTTTTGATCATTACTTTCTATATGGATGTGGGGTTAACCATTGGCCTACAGACATATAGGATTCTTAGGACTACATGTATAACATGCTAGCCTCTTAGGTCGGCAGATACTGTTCAACTCCCTCGTCACTCGTATGAAAACTAGACCTCGTACTCTGGTACAACTCTACATCTTTTGTGTAGATATTTGAGTATTTTGTATGTGCAGCGACCCGGCTCTCTAACAACATTCAAGTGTCTTATCTGCAAATTACACCAAACCAGTGACACTATAATCCTTGTTGACATGGAATTACCTTTGACTTCTGTCGTCTTGTGTGCTCGAGTTCCCCCATATTGGTGTCGTGAGTGATGCCTGGGAGCTTTTGACTTCAGCGACGCTGACGGTGCTAAATCCCAGGCTTTGTGCCTTCTTTTTCAACTTTGAAAACACTTTCTGGTGGACTGAGACTACGAAACCAAGCTTCATATGTCGCGCAGGTATGACAGGAAGAGAACTGTGTAAGATGTGAGGGACCAGGAGCTGGAGTTTAGCTAGGAAAGAATCATTGCTCCATCAAGAAGACTCCCATGTTGGCTAATGGGTCGCCTCGTAACCCTGACTTGGCTGATATCCTCTGATATAGGATATCATTAAACAAGAAATTATCGTCAGCAGGCTTCAATGGAATTTAGCGTGTTCTCAAGCAGTTCTTTTTATATCTTGAGTAAATCTCAAAATGTTATGCAAGCGTGGCCAACGTTCGCGTGCCTGGCCTTCCACGCTGGAAGTATCGAGTGCAAGTTTCAAGGCCAAGTTAGACTGAACAGTGTGGAGCAGCCTGGTGACAGTCCCACAAGGAGAAAAAAAGGTGCGTCAGAGCAAACGTTTTAAAAAAAAAGTACAGCGCTCGGGTTAATAACACTTCAGTTATCTATATTGCTCTCCTTATCTAGATGTATCTTGGAAGTTGGTCTCAAGTTCACCTGTAGCGCAGTGGCCAACGTAATAGTTTAATATCTAAAAGGCTCCGAGTTAGAAAGAAGGGCTTGGGGTCCACCCAGGACGCAACAAGCGTGCAAATTCTTCTCTTCTGCTACAGCTACCCTGCATGGTCTTGGTCGAGCCCGCCCGCACGCTGCCTGCATCTTTTGGTGCCGGATCTACATGCTCCACGGCGACCCAGGGAACAATTACATCACATTTCTGGGTTTTTTCTTCTTTCGTCATCTGGGAGGGAGAGTTGTGTAACGAGTATATTATGTCAGTTATATACTTGCTCCGTATTCTCATTATGGACATTTTTTAATTATGTGCAGATAATGATGGGTCTGTTAATTCTAGTTGGTACACTAATTACAATTTACAAAAGCCTCTTCCCAAGTGTTCAACAAATTACAGTAATTGTTTCCAACATGCTAGAGGATTGTCAGGTAGGGTGAAGGCTGTTAATATTACCAGTCGACAGCGAATCATTAGACACCATTTGGTCACCATTTGGTCCGGGAGACATCTCCCGTCACGCAGGGTGCAGTTGCGCCTCCACAGATCTCCAGTATCTTCTTTTGATACTGGTAATGGCTCAAAAGGGCCACCACTTACGGGCTATTCATGCCCGTGCCACCTCTTGGATGGCTTAATCTTAATCATCATCATCATCTCTTGGGTGGCTTAATCTTCTTCAATCAATCAATCATGATTTATGTAACTCCAAAAGTGGTTCAGTACAGACGCTTGAGAGATGCCTCACATCTTCAACATTCATCAACAACAATGTAACATTCGACGGGTCCAGTTCCTACCCCTCACAAAGTGCTTCAGCCTCGACACAACTCGGTCAGACTCTGGTCGCATCCAGCTTCCATGCTCTCGTCCCGCACTCGAGCTCTTCAATTTTGCCCCCATTCGGAACACCACGTTCTACGACTCTCACCCCGCATCCGAGCTCTCTAACAACAACCCATCCTCGACTCAAGTCCATTACTTTCAGCGGTCAACCCCACAGACGCATTCATAAATTTTAACATGCTGTTCATTCAAAACGGGAATTTTCTCAAGTATAAATTAAAATTATAATATATTAGCATATTGTGTATAAATAGGCATAGGTTAGGTTAGGTCAGGTGTTTAGGTTTTGCTGGCGATTATTTGTATTTGTAGTACGTGGATGAAGCATTTACAGCGTTGTGGTTCGAACAAAATTCGTCAGTGAAGCACTTGTTCCGGATATGTTCGAACGTCAGCAGTTGTGAGTCGTGTGTAAACCGCTTTTCATTCATAAACAGGGGGTTTGGCGGGTGCATGGAATCACTTTTGGATCTTTGTTTGGAGGACGGGCTGCTAACAAAGGCCTCACTCGGCTCTCTGCCCTGCTCCAGGCTTCGTTTCGTCTCAACTACTACGACACTTCAGTACATTGCCAACCAACCGACTGATGTAACCAAGACTATAAAAACGCTAAACGCTTTGTAAGCAATCAAATACGTACACGTAATCATACGTTACAAAAGCCTACCTACCAATTAGAAAAAATATTGCCTGTGCTTACTGACCCATGAGCAAATTTTGCCAAGATTTTAATTTCTATGATATACAATACAGGAAATAATGTGCTATAATACTCTATTTACGTATGCATTTTTTACTGTGCAGAGCTGTTCATAATATTCCATTTCAAGAGCATATTTCATTAGACGTTTAACCTTCTTTAAATATTTTAAATACGAGTTGTAACTGATAATACGCATTTGTTTTTAAAGTGTTTAAGTGTAGAATTAATAATAACTGACAATTTTCGTTTCAGTGAAGTGTACCATTAAAACTTCGTTTTCTTTCGTTGCTTGATAATGAAAACATTATTGTTGGGGTAACTTAAACATTATCTGCGTCCATTGTGCACTCAATATTCATATCCTCTGAGGTAAGTTTAGTGTGCACCCCATTCTCATCCTACTGACAGACTACTTGCCCCATACAAATGGCTGAGGTAAGTCTTTATCTCAACATGACCTTGTTATAATAATAATAATTCATTATGTTGAATTATTATCCGCGCATCACTAAAAAAAAAAAAAAAAAAAAAAGTGGCAGAGAGGGAGAGAAAAATACATATGGGGACAGGCAGCCAGTGTGTGTTTATACACGTTAGGTTAAATATTCCCTTAAGGACTTGCTGAACCCGCCCCGGAAGCAGCGCCACAACAAGCTGGCTAACTCCTGAGTACCTACTTCTAGGTGAACAGGCCCATTAGGTGATAAGAAATGCGCCCAACCATTTCTGTCCCACCCAGGATTCGAATCCGGAATTCTCGACTGTGAATCGAGAATGAACCCAACTGTACTCCCGGGACCCCTTGAATATACATAATATAATGTTCACATGATAACTCGATTTACATTTTTATACTAGGAAAATATTCCTTTGATGGTACGATGATGTAAAAACGTGATTAAATAATTAAAACATGATTAAATGCATTTGATGATCCTTAAATATTTAAGTTCTGAGTGATTATAATTGTGCCCTTCAGGGCTAGTTATTGAGCAGCGTCACTCATTCTGTGAGTTACTTATACTGTAGAATGACGCCATAATAATGCAGGCTCGTCCCCAGGCCTGGCGTCTTAACCACCCCGGCAGTTGCCCAGTGTACCCAGGAGCAGAAGACTGCACTGTCCGCTGGTTAGGGTGCGAGGAATGCATAAGAAAAACTCATACTATGGCTGGAGCAAGGCTGCAACCACTAGGTTCACCCTAGTTGGAGATTTGAACCAGTGGTGTGGTGAATACCAGACGCTTGCCTTAACCCACTTGGCTACAATAGCATCTTGTATTCACTAGAATGCTAGTTCAAATCCCCGCATTACTCCAGTTGATTATTATTATTATTATTATTATTATTATTATTTGTTCAAAATCATGGGCTCGTACACAAGCCTAACAGCAGGAGCGGTATACAGAACTCCTGATGCAGATGTTACCTTAGCTACATAGTGCAGCTGACATAAACTTTCTAAGGTTGTTTGTTCATCGTGTTCCATAGACTTCCGCGCATCAAATTTATCCTCAGATAAAACAGCACGACTTGCATGCGTATATTTATTTAAATAAATTACAGTAAGAAACAATAACATTGGGTAATACAACAATGTTGCTGTGGAAACTTGCATTATTGCAAAGTCATTAACTATTAAATAATTTAGTTTATATTAATTTGAAGTAAAATATGCCGTAAATATATGTGACTGAGTTTGGGTGGAAATTTAACGACAAATTCTTGGGTACTTACTTGTATTAAAGATAAAAATCGAGGCGTTCTATAATTGAAATGTTTCACAGTCACACCTCGATCCCGACGATCATTCATCCATATAAAAAAAACTGTCGAATCCTTTTCTAAAGGTTATATCGTTGTCTCGAATCTATTTATTGATGGTGCAGAGTAATGGTGACATCATGTCCGAAACGTTCAGCTTACCAGTACTAAATATGCACCTTTATGTAGCAAGTAAGCAACCACTATATCATGCCCTGTGTAGTTTTAGATAAAATTATTATTATTATTATTATTTATGATTATTGAGAGGCTGGTGGAGAGGCCAGCTGGGGCGGACCACCGCACCTTCCCACGGGCGGCTCCATGGGACGGTGTAAACTCATTTTGATTGGTTAATGTGGTGTATACTGTGTGAATGCCGATTGGTGAAGTAATTATCTTGTTACTGACGATAACTTTTGAATGAGCTGTTATGTAACTCACTTGGAAACATGGTAGTATATAGACGAGACAAACTGCCTTGGCTAGGCAATCCCAGGCAGTTCCCGCTGCTTTACACGTCGTCAGTTCGTCAAAACAGAAGAAACAAAATGTACGGTCATTTGATTACGGCTGTTGTTGCTTTGGCATTTAACTGCCACGCTAGTGGCCTGTGGCCGCACGCCAGAGCTCCCAGAGAGGCTGAGTGTCCGGTTGCTGAAGATATTCCCCATGCATTTGTACCTCTTATGATGACGAGTTCCTCGACATTGACTGCTCTCTTGTAGAAGATGAAAACCAGCTCCAGCAGGTGTTCCAAGCCGATTTCCCGTCCACGGTTTTTCGTTCCTTCACCATGGATAATAACCAAAATGTGTTGATGTTGGAGGATGGAGTGTTCGGTAGCGTCACCTTTAAGAACTTGTTCATCGACCACGGCGTTTTGGAAGGAATGACGGAGGCGGCACTTATAGGCAGCTCTGATACCGTCAATATCATCAGTTTACGAACAACCGCATCAACAACCTGCCCTTCGGCACTATGGATAGCTACACGGTCATGGAGTCCCTAGATTTATCCGAGAACCTGCTGGGGGAGCTGCCAGCGCTATCATCACACAGCCTTAAAGTGTTAAACATCCACAGTAACTCCCTTGGCGTCCTCCCAGTCGACACACTCACGGGCTCTCCAACTTAACGCGGTTCATCGCTTACAACATCGCTCTTACCGACATTATTCCAGGTACTGCTGTTTCACATCTCGCTATCTCTGCCACTTTCCTCCATATCTCTCACTCACTCACTCACTCACTCTCAACATGCTCTGGTTCTTCAGGTACCTTCGAGGGGCTGGTTGACTTGGAGATCCTGAACCTGCACTCCAACAGCTTGTGGAAACTGGACGGGGACACGTTCAGCACCTCCGGCCGCAATCTTCAATACATTGATCTTCACAACAACTACATCACATCCGTGGCTCCTGATGCCTTTCCCGGTAAGTGTTGTGTGTGTGTGTGTGATGGTTTTTCTTGCGTGACAACACGCACCCATTCTTCTCTACATACACATACGGTGTATACGAAATTGTGGTTAATAATGATAGCCTCGTCTATATACTAATACATATCTATGAAATCGATGCATTTGAACCTTGATAACGGGATATAGTAATTAGACTTCCAGACACACAATAGTATGCAGATTAAAAATAAGCTGACGAGTAATATTGTATTGCGTACAATAAATCTGAACGAACATAAAAACTGTACTTGAAATTTAACCATAGCGTGTAACTAGGCTAGCCTAACCATGTTTTTATGCCTTAAGCACCGCATCTGTATATAGCATTTAAATGTGTTAGACAATCTATGTACGGCCTCCAGCACTGCTCTGATTGCCAGATAGAGGGAAGAGCGAGGGGCCTTTGCTCTCATCATCAGACAGGGATCTTGTTGTATTAGATCGATTCTTAGGCTGCATATTTTAGATATGAAATTTGTGTCTCTGAGAGGGGAGGTGTTGGGGATGTTGGACGAGAGGGGGGCGTGGAGANGATGCTGTGAGCATCTTGGTGGCGAGCCGCTGCCACCGGTTAGTGCCACACTCTGCGGTGTGGCGCTGTGTCCACACACTGTGTAGTGGCGCTGTGTGCGCGCGCCACAGCGCCACAACACATTAACGAGACTCGACACATTCGTTAACTACTGTATAATATTCTCGTTCTATAGTGGCTCATTATACAAGAACACAAACACGACAGTCAAAATACTCCGGAAATGACAGAAGGTAGAGACGGACTACGACAGGAGGACACGGTCAAGGGGACACGCACACACGGAGATGAACAATGGGGATATTATGAACAACTCCAGTGTCAAGGTGCTATAATGGAGTGAACTTGAGACTGGAGAAGTGGAGGCTGACTCCATACCTGGACGACAACTATAAATCCTACACAATCCCAAAAATTGAAGTTACAGCCCGCTCCTGTGCCAGGTAAGTCCACTACGGGCTCACCATAGCCCGTGCTACTTGGAACAAAAACAACCCAAAAATTCCGAAACGAGTAAGCCACTTGATGTTAACATTCTCGTCTATAAAGCAGGGTCACAAGAGCTGAAGTTTAGCATCTGCGAGAACGGTTAGAGGTAGGGGAGAGGGTGGACTTCAAACTAAGATTGACTGGGCGCCAATCTTATATTCTCTGATCCAGCAGTATTTGTGTATCAAGAGTCAAGCTAATTTCGCGGGTCGCGTTTTAGGTAAGACCATAAGGTTAAGGCCTACCAAGATCTGGAAGGGGAAGCTGGCAGCCTGATAAGAGGAGTCAGAAGTCGTCTGTTCCTATACCCACCTGTGAGAGACAAACAGCGCAGGGCGTGAGGAATTATTTATTTTATTATTATTTTCTACCACAGACGTGGCCACACATTTACAATGCTAACCAGCATATATACATTTTCTTCTGTCCTCCATGGACAGGGTGAGAGATCTGTTAAACATATAGTTCAAGGGTTTATTGAACAATCACAGAAGGTGATTGTGGTGCTTTTAAAATACTAATCTAACCTACAGACATAAATACATAGATAAACAGAGTTACGTCTGCCCTACATAAAGTGGTCGATGTGTTCTTCAGTGTCATTAATGTGTATTTACAAAGAATCTTTAAGAGACCTGAGTTGTTGGTCCCCTCCCATCCCTCCCCCCCCCTATCCCTACACTCCCCCCCCCCCTATCCCTGCACTCCCCCCGCCCCAACCATCTGTTGATAACGTGGAAGGCTGGCACTCTTACTATATACGCACAGAGTGCCACCAAGGCCATGAGGCTGGAAATAGGTCAGAGAGCCACGCAAACCTGCGCAGTAAGCTGGATCTAATAAAAAAAATACATTTTAAATGATAAATATCACAATAGAAATGAATGGCGATTATAATATTACCCACAATCTTCTACACAAATGAGAGAGAGAGAGAGAGAGAGAGAGAGAGAGAGAGAGAGAGAGAGAGAGACAGAGACAGACAGAGACAAACAATAAACCAGAGGAAGGACACAGCGTGAAAAAGATCCACGCGAATAGTTGAAGAGGTGACAAAATTCTCCTGTTCTGCTGCTGCAAGTTTAATAGTTCTGCCTTGTACGATTCTTGTGATTAGGAACACATTGACAGGCGCCGTGATGAAGGTCGAACCTATGACAAGGGTGTTCCCAAGCCGCGCTCTAGTAGACTGCGTCATGATATATTGATATATCGTGATATATCATTGATATATAACGTTAATGTGACTTTTCTGTGTTCTGTTTATTGTGCATCCCAAACTCGTACTGTGAGCGGTAGCGCAAAAAAGGATGGCAAAGGGAGGGAGGGAATTGTCAGGGGAAAGCACCAAGCCATTACGACTATATAGCCACTGGGAAGGGGTCAGGATAAGGATTTGGGATGGGACGGGGGGAAAGGAATGGTCCCCAACCACTTGGACGATCAGGGATTGAACGCCGACCTGTATGAAGCGAGGCGTCGCTCTACCGTCCAGCCGAACCTTGATTACAGAGGGAACAAAAGTTCATAATCAGACATCAGCGGAAAGGTCCACATTAATTAACAATTACGTCTAATCACCACAGCTTGTGTGGCCACGTCTGTGGTAGAAAATAATAATAAAAAAAACAGCTTATAATTAAAATGTCAGCTAGTTATAATCTTTGCACTGCAACGTGTATCTATTTAACGATACATTATACATTGGAGGCAAGTCTTTTTGTTAATGCATGAAATAATTTTTAATGTTGGATATTATAGGAAATAGAAAAGCTACCGTTTCATTATTAGTCTTCACGACATGTATAGTAATCATAAATATTGATCTATTGGAAGCAAATATGACAGATACAGTGCAAGAATTTCAGATATTTTATCATTTGTAATAAGATGATTTTCTACTTCATGCAATGAAGCCTTTAGTTTATCAGTAAATGGCTCAATTTGTTCATAATATAAAATGTTAAGCTGTAGTGTATTTGTGTCTGAGACCACAAGTCATGTCATCTGTGCTCTGGGGCCAGATTCACGAAGCAGTTACGCAAGCACTTATGAACCTGTCCATCTTTTCTCAATCTTTGGCGGTTTTGTTTACAATTATTAAGCAGTTAATGATCTCCGAAGCACCAGGAGGTTGTTTATAACAATAACAACAGTTGATTGGGACGTTTTCATGCTTGTGAACAGTTTAATAAATGTAACCAAAGCCGTCAAAGATTGAGGAAAGATGTACACGTTCGTAAGTACTTACGTAGCTGCTTCGTGAATCTGGCCCCCTGGCAAGTACTTGTAGCCAAGTCATACTCTAGCCGTGACATCTGTCACTCTCTCTCTTGCCTCCATACTATTGTGTGTCCGACCACTTGGGCTGGACGGTAGAGCGACGGTCTCGCTTCATGCAGGTCGGCGTTCAATCCCCGACCGTCCACAAGTGGTTGGACACCATTCCTTCCCCCCGTCCCATCCCACATCCTCATCCTGACCCATTCAAAGTGCTATATAGTCGTAATGGCTTGTCACTTTCCCTTAATAATTCTCTCCCTCCATACTATTGTTTTGCTTGACACAGTCATGGGCTGTGGATCTCCTTGTTCCTGTTGGCGCTCTTCTACTGTAAAGTTTCTTAAAAGGCTTATCGTTATTCACACTTTAGAATGCTATTTGACGGACCGAAATTTAGCATTTTTTTTTTTTATTTACTGCAAGCTGAAGAAGGTGCATCAGCTTCATGCTTATGCAGTCCAGTGTTAGAGGGAATCCATAACAGACTTTGCATACATATTAAGCATACAAGCATACTTGTATTAAGTATGCTTATTAAGCATACATATGCATGCATATGTATCCAGAGGGGAAATACAAACTGCATCCATGGTTCCTGCCCGCCATCTGAGGAGCTGGAGGTACTCTACAACCTGTGACAAGTAGCCTTCTACTTGCATGTAACTAGTGTTGTAAATCCTTTTGTGTAATGAAATTTTAATAAAATGATATATAAATTATGTCTGGTTTCGGAGACGAGCCCGTTACAATTTGATTGCTTGAATTCAATAGCTTATAATGATGAAAGGCATTGTGAGATAATTAAGCTGTCGCAGTGTTTTGTCATTTTGAGCGCTACAAGAATAGCTAATAGTTTTAACTTGTAAAGTAGTGATTTGTTCTCCTACCCGTGTGTGTGTGGGGGGGGGGAGGGGGAGGGGTCCAGAGACCACGTGTGTGGGGGGGAACATGGGCAGGGATAATGTAGGTTGTGTGTGGAATGGTGGTGTAGTTGGTGTGGTGAACAGAGAACATAACCTGCTCCTCCAGCATCCTGGCGCACACTGAATGACGCCAACGCGCTGGGCGTCACGCCAGCTAGTATTCTTGGGTCCCCACGCACGCACTCATACACATACATACATCTGATGTTCCTATTCACCTAGCAGTAAATAGGTACCTGGAAATTAGTAAGCTGCTACGAGGGTTGCATCCTGGGAATGTGTGTGTGTGTGTGTGTACTGAGCTATTTATACCTGTAGGGTCGAGAATTAGCTCTTGAACGCCGCCATTCCATCCGTTGGTTGTGTAGAGCAGTGGCCTATTTCCCAATCGTATCTAATTCTAAAATTATGAACGGACTTTGTGGAAGCAAAGTGCTACTTTAAGTGTACTAAGTGTTAAGTGCTACTTTAGGTCCGTCCATCTTTGCCACTACTCTCACGCTAAATAAAATCTTTCAAACATCTGTGACACATCTTATAGTCTCAAGCTTCCACCGGTGTCCTCTTGTTCTGTTGACTCATTGTGAACATTTCCTCTTTTTCCACTGTCAATCGTTGTTTTTTTTTAGATTCGGCTACTCAGGAGAAAATTTCCAATGTAGCACGGGCTATGGTGAGCCCGTAAACAAATTTGTCAATCCTCATCTTACTATTTT
>WNGS01163813.1:7082514-7116831 GCA_020271785.1 Procambarus virginalis | reverse complement strand
GAAAGTACGGACGGGCTCACCAGACCCTGTGCTGCTTGGAACGTTTTGTTCCCAGTAGCTGATTCTTAATCATCCATCCACACTAATCACTCTGGCGCTCGTTCAAAGCTTCTGGTGTAGGAACATGTGGCGGAACTTTGTACTAGGCTTGCGTGCACATTCTCCTTGGTAAGACCACTTAGTTTCAGAAACTCGTATTCTTGAAATATTTTCTCGAAAAGTGTCATTTTGCCTCGATACAGCGATCCCATGTTACCGCGCTCGTCTCCTAAACTTTCGCACACATTTTATGAAAGTAAACAATGTAGGCGAGGACAACCGCCTGCAGGTGTAAGGTACAGATGCACCCACATGTCCAGAGAGTCCACTCACCCACCCCCGGCAGGCAACACCCACACGTCCAGGGAGCCCCACCACCACCAACTCCCCCGGCAGGCAGGCAAGCAGGCAGCACGTGTGTGAAAGTTCCCCTGGACGGCAACATTATACTCGACCCACAAAAAACCGCCGCTGGGTTGTCAACAAGCTGTCAGCCTTGTACTCTACGCACACACCCTTCTCACAATGTTCACTCCATTACACTTACTAGAGAGCATTAGTTGCGATTAAAGCTCCAAGCCAGTATTGAACTGGGAAAAGTTAGTGTTAGTTAATGTGTTAGGAGAACCAGGTGGTGTTTACAAAGGGATGCATATCTCGACCTTAGCAGCTGAGCAGGAATGAAGATACGTGGAAGAGTTTTTTTGTGCATTTTAAGGCCAAAAGTCCCACTTATTCCAAATTAGTCAAAAGGTGGTGAATAGTGAGTTCGTGTACCTGCCGGGTTTAGTGGCTCCAAGGCATGATGTTGTGATGGCGTTACTGTAGAAAGCAGCCTAGCCTCGCCCAGTTTTGTTGACGCTAGACTGTGTAACTTGTGGCTTTTTATATAATAAACAATTTCTTAACCCATTTATTAATAATTATTATTAAGTATTGAAGCGCACATTTGTGCGGATTCCATGATCGATTGAATCAGGCCGCAACAATTGGGTTGGCCGGTATTTCTCCCAGCTCCCTCACTCTGTAAATGAACAAATCCACAAGGGCCGTGACGAGGGTTCGAACCTACGTCCGAGAGCATCCCAGACGCTGCCTTAATCGACTGAGCTACGACATGGTTAAAAGAATTGCAACAGGAAGTGCTATAGATCTTACTCCCTCACTCTGTCGTCGTTCTAGCCTGTTCTTATAACAACATGGGCTACGTAGTCACTTGATGACTCCCCATATACTTACCTTACTAGTAATGTTGGGTATGTGTGCGTGGAGGTATAGAGAGCGCGGCACAAGATCGGAAGAAACTACAGTAGGCTTTGTCACCCATGCGAGGCAGGCTGTCTCACATGGGTCACAAGGCCTACTGCAGTTGTCAGGTTCTAAAACCCGACAAGTTATTTGGTCAGCCAGTCCTCCCAAGGTTTCAAAACGTCAAGAAAACGGTTAATTTAAACTGTTCTTTCCTAACGGACTAAGCCATAGGACCCAAAACAGAAAACGGGACAGTTCGTCACTTTCGCCAGCCGCTTCTGTTTTCTAGTACGATCATTTTTAGCCTCGGTAACGAATACGAGCGAAAAACAACGTTCTTTGTAAGAGGACAGGTTGAAAAATGTTCAGTACTTACCTAGCTGTACTTACCAAGTTGTACTTATGGGGGTTGAGCTCTGGCTCTTTGGTCACCTTTGGACCAAAGAGCCAGAGCTTAGTGGTGATTCTTAGTATAGCTTCTCCACTCGTCTACCTCTCGGTCACTGAATCATCTTCACCAATCGACTTGGAGTGGTGAGAGCAGCTGAACGACCTTGCCTCTTGTAGGTCGTCCAGTCTCCGATGGTCCAAGTGGTTGGGTGGGATGTTCATGCAATGCAGCCTCCTGTTCCAGCTCCTATCCTCTCCTCTTGCCCTTTCCATGGACTGTATGAACATACTGGCTCGGCGCTTTCTCATAATTTCCTTTCTATTCTCGTATAATCTAAACTGGCCAATAAGCAATCTGCTGTTGCAAGTCTTCGACAGTTTGATAATGTTGTCTTGTATGCGTAAATAATTCTCCAAAAGGTGCCAAGCAGGGGAGACTATACAAGACCGTCAAGGTCTTTAGTGTTGATACTCGTGGAAGTGTCAAAGTTATTATTATTATCCGTATTATTGAAGAATCATAAAGAGGGTAAGCTGGTGTACTGGGAAGACTAGTGCGTGTGTACGGGGAGGGAGGGTAGGCCGTGTGTGTACGTCTGTGGGAAGTCCTTCAGGTGGCGCCCAGTGCCCGGCTTGGCAGCCGTTCTGCATACCATCTAACACAAGCAGTAAGTCGGCCAAGGTTGTTCAGTACTCCCTGGGACTCCCTCGCCCAAGGAGTAACTCGAGTCTACGAAGATTTGATCACAGACATCTTTTGTAGGTTGTTGGTCAACCCGCTGTGGATGGCACCAATCGCTAATGAGAGTAAGAAATGTAAGGAAATACTCGTTCCCAGTACGGGTGATAAACAAGAGGAATGAACTAAGAGTAGTTGTGGCAGCCACCTTCATCCACAAGTTTAAGGAAATGTTCGACAAACTTTTTTTTTTTTATTTTCTACCACAGACGTGGCCACATTTACAATGCTAACCAGCATATATACATTTTCTTCTGTCCTCCATGGACAGGGTTAGAGATGTGTTAAACATATATAGTGATTGTTAGAAAAGCGAGGCTTTAACGCAACGTGAACGAGGCTAGGAGGCGGGGCATAAAGAGCTAGACCTGACTTCCCCGTTGTCACTTGTATGGTAGTACTAGTAGGCAAGTACCCCGGGGTTGGTGGCCCCAGGCGGGTGTGGTCCACGGTGTTTGAGGTACGGGTGTGTGCACGTGTGGTGTGAGGGGGCGCACCTCCGCCTGCCGGCCACCCATCATTGTCAGCAGTGTTGGGGAGCGGAACTGTGACAACACCAACACCTGGAGTGGGCTCCCACGCTGTATGGGCAGGGGGGGGGGTGACACCCTCACACGCTGACACCACCCTCACACGCTGACACCACCCTCACACGCTGACACCTCCCTCACACGCTGACACCACCCTCACACGCTGACACCACCCTCACACCACATACCAATACGCGGGCATATAGAGGTGTTCCAGTGCCCGTGTGTCAGTGTGCCGGCTTCACTCCAGTGATTTCTCTTTACCAGTAATTAGAGACCCGCGGGAGATTGTTTGACCCGCCGGAGGGGTAGAGGGGGCGCTACTGTTGATTGTTGGTGTTTACGTGCAGCTACTCTGAACCAAAAGTTGCAAGTAGCACGGGCTATGGTGAGCCCGTAGTGGACTTGCTTGGCACAGGAGCGGGGCTGTAACTGTTGATTTTTTTTCTGCTGTATTTGGAGGTCCGGGAGGTCAGGTGTTTTGTGTATTAGTGTCGTGCGTTCAGGGGTGCGAACCGGTGTTGGTGGTACGGGTACCGCGTGGTACAGGGTGAGGGGGGTGGGGGGTGGAGGGGGGAATGGCGGGAAGAACATACGAGGAAGTGCTATATCATGAAGGTGTTGTGTACACTCCCCTCCAGGTGGGGGGAGGAGGGGGGGGCGACACTCCCCTCCAGGGGGGCCCACACTCCCCCCCTCCATTTCAACCCAAACCCACAAATCACCATCGTATTTTGACACCAAAATCCCCAACGAGCCAAATCCGGCGTACTATGAATGATAGGGGGGACCCCACATACAAGAACGTGTTCTATGGATGGGTCGGTTAGGTTAGGTTCACGCATTTTAGTACACCGTTTATAGTCCGTTTACACGGCGTGACGTGATGTCCCCACCGGGGAAATTCAATAACTGTGAGACAAGAATTGGTCAGGTAAACTGGGTAGATCTGCCGCGTAATATTTGAACACGACGGTGTTACTGTGACAGATGGTGCTGGTGAGAGTCGCTACGGTGTAAAACAGTAGTGACTGTGACGAGCACAACTACACCGGCCCGGGGGACAACACTACAGAGATGCATACAGTGCACAAAGCAACCAGTTGGATGGCATTATTTGACCGCCATATTGGAATTCTGAGCTTACAGTCCCTGGAGTGAGTCAAATATTTGAATTCATAATGGGCCTCTCAGAAGCCTCGTGGACATCAGTATTACATACTGTACAATACGAATACTGTACTGCATACTGAATACTGTACTGCATACTGAATACTGTACATACGAATACTGTACAATAATTTAATTGTAATTTTTAGTAAAATACATTAAGTTTTTTCACTCTGGCTCTGGTGTAACATGGATTGTACATGTACAGTGCCCTGGTAGAGCCTCGACCAGGTGGCTGAAGGCTGCACGTGTGTTGGCCAGCGTTGCACACCCCGCTGATGCTATCCTGTTAATGTGTGCCTCCGGGTGGGGGGAGAGAAGGTTTGGCGTTATGTCTCAAGACTTATTTGCCTTAAGTGACGTTATCATTTAGCTTCCCCTAGTGTCACGTACTGTCCCTCTGTCCCCTCTGACGGTCTCAGGACCTCGGGGGCCAGACTTACGAAGCAGTTACACCAGCACTTACGAACTTGTACATCTTTTCTCAATCTTTGGCGGCTTTGTTTACACTTATTAAACAGATAATGATCTCTGAAGCACCAGGAGGCTCTTTATAACAATGACAGTTGATTGGGAAGTTTTCATGCTTGTCAACTGTTTAATAAATGTAACCAAAGCCGTCAAAGATTGAGGAAAGATGTACACGTTCGTAAGAGCTTGCGTAACTGCTTCGTGAATCTGGCCTCTTGATTGATAAAGATTGATTGATAAAGCCAAAATGAGCTGCTGTTGGTCCAGTGTCTTCAACACCTTGACGGTCGTCTTCTGCTTGTCTTACAAAGTTGGATCCACTCTTCTGTCTCTTGACTTTCTCGCTTTCACTCCCCCCCCCCCCCGGCTTCCCTGCACAACCAGTTCGGCAGCATCAGTCAGTGGTTGCCCGGGACTTGACTATTGCCTGCCTCTCCGTGTTGCTATGTTGATCACCTTGTCGTGTCTCTACGCCGACTTTTCCTGCTCTCTCATCTTGCTTGTGCTGGTCTACCATTAGCGAGGCCGTGCACCACCACCACCCCCTACCATTAGCGAGGCCGTGCACCACCACCACCCCCTACCATTAGCGAGGCCGTGCACCACCACCCCCTACCATTAGCGAGGCCGTGCACCACCACCACCCCCTACCATTAGCGAGGCCGTGCACCACCACCACCACCCCCTACCATTAGCGAGGCCGTGCACCACCACCCCCTACCATTAGCGAAGCCGTGCACCACCACCACCCCCTACCATTAGCGAGGCCGTGCACCACCACCCCCTACCATTAGCGAGGCCGTGCACGGCAGCACGGTGTACGTGTACTGTACTCCAGTACGAGAGGAGCCACAGACAACAGCTCTGGGCTGTGACCTTCGCGCGCGAACATTGCTCAGTAACAAGTCATATTAACTCCGCGGGGCGCCAATTAACCGTTTCTTGTTAATGAATTTTGCAGCATACGAGTATTGTCATGATCCCCCCCTCCCCCCCCTCCAACACTAATTAGTTCCGTCCGGTTGTTAGAGCACGATAGTAGGTTGTGCTTGCTGTCTAGTGCGCGCGTCTAATTACCTAAGTGTAGTTGCAGGATGAGAGCTACGCTCGTGGTGACCCGTCTTCCCAGTACTCTTTGTCGTATAACGCTTTGAAACTACTGGCGGTTTGAGCCTCCACCACCACCCACCTTTTTCCGGCCTCTTTGTTTCTTTAGCGTGTTTCTATAGCCTCTTGTTCCTGAAGTTGTGTGTTTCCAGCATTTCCTCTTTAGTCCATTCTATACATGCTAAGTTCAGTGACCTTTTTCTCTTCTATTTTTATATTTTAAACTGTGTATAACGACTTAGCTTCGAAAACTTACTTATTTACGACTCTGAAAAAGTTCCTTCCTGCATTTATGTGACTCATCTGTTTTTGTTCAGGTTTCCAATTATGTCCTCTCGTTGTGCCGCTACCCACTATGAACATCTCTATCTACTTGGTCAATCCCCTTTAGAATCTTGGACGTCGTTATCATGTCTCTCATTCCTTTTTTTTCCTCCAGTATAGTCGGACGCGTTTCCTTGGTTTTTATAGTTCGGTCCCTTCAGCTCAGGAACGAGTCTTGTTGCGTATCTTGAGAACTTTCGAAGATCCCACGGTGGGGCAGCATACTGGGTGGGTCCCACGGTGAGGAAGCATACTGGGTGGGTCCCACGGTGAGGCAGCATACTGGGTGGGTCCCACGGTGAGGCAGCATACTGGGTGGGTCCCACGGTGAGGCAGCATACTGGGTGGGTCCCACGGTGAGGCAGCATACTGGGTGGGTCCCACGGTGAGGCAGCATAGTGGGTGGGTCCCACGGTTGGGCAGCATACTGGGTGGGTCCCACGGTGGGGCAGCATACTGGTGGGTCCCACGGTGAGGCAGCATAGTGGGTGGGTCCCACGGTGAGGCAGCATACTGGGTGGGTCCCACGGTGAGGCAGCATACTGGGTGGGTCCCACGGTGAGGCAGCATAGTGGGTGGGTCCCACGGTGAGGCAGCATAGTGGGTGGGTCCCACGGTGAGGCAGCATACTGGGTGGGTCCCACGGTGAGGCAGCATACTGGGTGGGTCCCACGGTGAGGCAGCATACTGGGTGGGTCCCACGGTGAGGCAGCATACTGGGTGGGTCCCACGGTGAGGCAGCATAGTGGGTGGGTCCCACGGTGAGGCAGCATAGTGGGTGGGTCCCACGGTGAGGCAGCATACTGGGTGGGTCCCACGGTGAGGCAGCATACTGGGTGGGTCCCACGGTGAGGCAGCATACTGGGTGGGTCCCACGGTGAGGCAGCATACTGGGTGGGTCCCACGGTGAGGCAGCATAGTGGGTGGGTCCCACGGTGAGGCAGCATAGTGGGTGGGTCCCACGGTGAGGCAGCATACTGGGTGGGTCCCACGGTGAGGCAGCATACTGGGTGGGTCCCACGGTGAGGCAGCATACTGGGTGGGTCCCACGGTGAGGCAGCATACTGGGTGGGTCCCACGTGAGGCAGCATACTGGGTGGGTCCCACGGTGAGGCAGCATACTGGGTGGGTCCCACGGTGAGGCAGTCATACTGGGTGGGTCCCACGGTGAGGCAGCATACTGGGTGGGTCCCACGGTGAGGCAGCATACTGGGTGGGTCCCACGGTGAGGCAGCATACTGGTTGGGTCCCACGGTGAGGCAGCATACTGGGTGGTCCCACGGTGAGGCAGCATACTGGTGGGTCCCACGGTGAGGCAGCATACTGGGTGGGTCCACGGTGAGGCATCATACTGGGTGGGTCCCACGTGAGGCAGCATACTGGGTGGGTCCCACGGTGAGGCAGCATAGTGGGTGGGTCCCACGGTGAGGCAGCATAGTGGGTGGGTCCCACGGTGGCAGCATAGTGGGTGGGTCCCACGGTGAGGCAGCATAGTGGGTGGGTCCCACGGTGAGGCAGCATAGTGGGTGGGTCCCACGGTGAGGCAGCATAGTGGGTGGGTCCCACGGTGAGGCAGCATAGTGGGTGGGTCCCACGGTGAGGCAGCATAGTGGGTGGGTCCCACGGTGAGGCAGCATAGTGGGTGGGTCCCACGGTGAGGCAGCATAGTGGGTGGGTCCCACGGTGAGGCAGCATACTGGGTGGGTCCCACGGTGAGGCAGCATACTGGGTGGGTCCCACGGTGAGGCAGCATAGTGGGTGGGTCCCACGGTGAGGCAGCATAGTGGGTGGGTCCCACGGTGAGGCAGCATAGTGGGTGGGTCCCACGGTGAGGCAGCATAGTGGGTGGGTCCCACGGTGAGGCAGCATAGTGGGTGGGTCCCACGGTGAGGCAGCATAGTGGGTGGGTCCCACGGTGAGGCAGCATAGTGGGTGGGTCCCACGGTGAGGCAGCATAGTGGGTGGGTCCCACGGTGAGGCAGCATACTACTGGGTGGGTCCCACGGTGAGGCAGCATACTCGGTGGGTGTCAGATAGAAAATATTCAGCGCACGGAATGTTTCTTTTCCAAAGTTCCTGAATACTTTCTGATCGTTTGCTGGCAACGTTATTCTGCTTCTGTGCGCCTCTGGCGTTAGACTTTGAGGACCTAGTCTTTAGTCTAAAGAGTTTAGTTAGACTAAAGACCTAGTTTTTAGTCTTTTTCTGAAGTGGAAAGTTGTCATTCCCTCACCTTGTACTGCATTTTAAGCCTTGTCACTAATCATATTCTAAAACTGTATAATCTCCAAGGCGTTCAGAGCCCGGCCTGGGGTCAGGCTTGACTTGTGATAACTTGGTCCAACAGGCTGTTTGTGTGGAGCGGCCCGCAGGCCCACATAATCACTACAACTTGATTGGTCCGGTACCTCTTGCGGGAACTTTTCTAAATGCTTCTCGAACTCCAACTTACGTTCTGGCAATATTTCTTATGCCTACTAGGAGAGTACTGAACAGCCGGGGATTTTCTGATGTGTATACATTGTTTCTAGTCTGTATTTAACATCCACTACGGGCTCACCATAGCCCGTGCTACTTGGAACTTCTTGTTCCAGGTAGCGAATCTTTAACAACAACAACATCTGTATTTCCTACCATATATTTCGCTCCAGTATGTTACTCTGCTGTGCAAATGTGTACATATTCTAATGTGCAAATTCTGATATCATAGCTTAGTCACTCTGACTCCTTTCAGAAAGGTATTCCTATCATAAAGGTATGTACCTCTCGTCTGTTGCTGTTGTTTTTAGATTCAGCTACTGGGAACAAAAGTTCCAAAGGAGCACGGGCTATGGTGATCCCATAGTGGACTTACCTGACACAGTTCCTTATGAGGGAACACTGTCGGAAGCTTTCTGCCAACCACGAAATTGCAGGCTGCCCAGCCTACGTCTATTGTTTACATTTGTTTAGAGAGGCAACAGTCTATTATAATACACCTCTTAAGTGATATACATCAATTGTCCCGATTAGAAAACAAATCGTAAAGAAAGTAGCAATTTGTTATATAAATACTAAATGCCACAATGAATCGCTGCTTTAAAAAAAATCTGGGAAAATGTATTTAAAAATGAGTAACTTTAACTTTCCAAACTATAAAGATATGTAGAGCAAGAAGATTGGGGTTCACGTGTGAGTCTGACACCAGAGGAACGTGAGTGTTCTTCTCCCTCACGGAGCAAAGCCAGCAGGTTGAGCGTGACGGGTTTCTCTCCTGTATGACGCCCCGTATAGCGTACCTTGGCACCAATACTGTACCGCGTTGCGTGTCACTCTTGTCTGCATCAGCGGCGCTAATGTTAGCAGTTTCTTGTGTTTACCTGTCACGGGGCGACCGCCACACCTGCCTGTGGTGGTGTGGGGGCCACTGGGCGACCTCCACACCTGCCTGTGGTGGTGTGGGGCCACGGGACGACCTCCACACCTGCCTGTGGTGATGTGGGGGCCACGGGGCGACCTCCACACCTGCTTGTGGTGGTGTGGGGCCACGGGACGACCTCCACACCTGCCTGTGGTGGTGTGGGGGCCACGGGGTGACCTCCACACCTGCCTGTGGTGTGTGGGGGCTACGGGATGACCTCCACACCTGCCTGTGGTGGTGTGGGGCCACGGGGCTGACCTCCACACCTGCCTGTGGTGGTGTGGGGGCCACTGGGCGACCGCCACACCTGCCTGTGGTGGTGTGGGGGCCACGGGACGACCTCCACACCGCCTGTGGGGGTGTGGGGGCCACGGGACGACCTCCACACCTGCCTGTGGTGGTGTGGGGGCCACGGGACGACCTCCAAACCTGCCTGTGGTGGGTGGGGGCCACGGGACGACCTCCACACCTGCCTGTGGTGGTGTGGGGGCCCGGGACGACCTCCACACCTGCCTGTGGTGGTGTGGGGGCCACGGGACGACCTCCACACCTGCCTGTGGTGTGTGGGGGCCACGGGACGACCTCCACACCTGCCTGTGGTGGTGTGGGGGCCACGGGACGACCTCCACACCTGCTGTGGTGGTTGGGGGCCACGGGACGACCTCCACACCTGCCTGTGGTGGTGTGGGGGCCACGGGACGACCTCCACACCTGCGTGTGGTGGTGTGGGGGCCACGGGACGACCTCCACACCTGCCTGTGGTGGTGTGGGGGCCACGGGGCGACCTCCAACACCTGCCTGTGGTGTGTGGGGGCCACGGGGCGACCTCACACACCTGCGTGTGGTGGTGTGGGGGCCACGGGGTGACCTCCACACCTGACCTGGGGTTGCCACGGTCCCTGGGAAACATTCTCGGTAATCGTGAGAGGAAAAGTATCCCACGTCAAGGTGGAGCTAACTTCCAGTTTGTCTTCATTGTGTGGGGCAGCGGCCAGTGTTGGGTGCTGGGGGCCTGCAGCGGCCAGTGTTGGGTGCTGGGGGCCTGCAGCGGCCAGTGTTGGGTGCTGGGGGCCTGCAGCGGCCAGTGTTGGGTGCTGGGGGCCTGCAGCGGCCAGTGTTGGGTGCTGGGGGCCTGCAGCGGCCAGTGTTGGGTGCTGGGGCCTGCAGCGGCAGTGTTGGGTGCTGGGGGCTGCAGCGGCCAGTGTTGGGTNACACCGACTTTAAAGCCCATCAGTTAAAAAAAAATTCATGTTAACTAGAGGAGAAAGCGCCAAGCCTATTAAAAACAAACGAAATGTATGATCTTCAACGGTGAACTGCGCTTGATAAATGTACAGTGCGTAAATTGCAGCAGGTGTGTCTGTGTGTGTGTATATATAGGCGTCAGTGACCTTGTAGCTACTGTGGCCAGATAAATGTTTATTGGTCGTTGTGCGTATGTGTGTGCATTCAGCTTTTGTATCTAGGGTGGTGGCGTACCTCACAACGTGCTCCAGCTTCGTACTGTGTAACGAGATAGAACTTAGGATTGAGAGCTGATACCCCATATTCCAGAATTGACCTAACATTATAATATACCTAAGTTCAAATTACTAAAAGGAAGTTCTTATGTTTGGCAACCTTGCATATGCAGCAGCAGAAATGCTAGTTTATTGACGTTTTCTGGTGACGAGTTCTGTGAACTTGATGCTGTGTACCGTTTCCAGTACCCAACTCCACAACTTTGCACTTCCATGAGTTAAACTCCAGGATCCATTTGTTGAACCATACTTTCATATCACCAGGTATCTTTTCTACAATGTGTGCGCGCCTGTTTTTATTTGTCTAATCTATGGACGTATCCTCTTCTGGTCGTATTCAGAATACATTTTGGAAATAGTAATTCATTGCCAGATTTATTCGTTTAATTTGATTTAGAATGTAATAGAATGGATTACAATTATTGGTCTTCTAATAAAAAGAATGAGTGCTAATTGGTGACATGAAGAAGCGTTTTGAATAGGCCTTGAAGTGGTGTGTGTGGCATTGAGACAAGCGCAGGTGAACAGCTGAAGATAGAGAAATAACAGGACACGAGGCCGCGGACCTGGCCCATGTAAACATTGCCACTGGCGGCTGGCTCCGCTCCTGGCAGGATGGCGGGCTTGCAACTTCATGTTGTTGGCTCTCGGCAAGTGTTCTTAATTTTCAGAGTTATTTGTTATATCGGAGGGAAGAGGAACTATCAGAAGGGCGCCAAGCCCTTATGCGAGACCGTCGCTCTACCGTCCAGCCCAAGTGGTAGTGTTATATTGAAGGCTTGTAAGCTGTTTAAGGCGATTTTTTCCTTAATATCTTAAGCTCTCATTGTAAATTGTTTAACTGGCAAATGTTTTTCCTGGTAAATTTGGTTCTCATGTGGAGCCGGATTATAAAGTTTTCCACGTGTTGTGTAAACTATTACACCAATATGACGTCGCCAGTTATCCTTATCTTGGGTGGGAATATAACGCTGCAAGTACTACCACTCTGCAAGGAAGTTATTTACATACATTTTTATGGCAATACATTAAGAATTGTATGAGGAATGCACACCATGTACCAATCTGTGTAATATACGGATATATTTAAATCATGTAGTAAGGTTTAACTCTGCAGCAAGCAACATTTAATTAATCAGTCCCCTAAATGGTCTGGATTCTCTCGGCAGGCACAGTGAGACCCATGTTAGGTTAACCTTTAGATCTCGGGCTCTGCGTCAGGGTTAGAGAGGTCATGACGATATCCTGGATGTGTGACCATTGAAGGCTGGGCGGAGTGTTTAGCGACGGGTGGCGACTCTGGTGCATGGGAGGCTGATGGCACTGGGCGCCATAAGGACCGGGGTGCCATATTGGGACACCTCACGACATAGCGGTGTGCTTCTCACTTGTCTCTTGGTGAGTTGCGTGGCGGGTACTGGGTCTATATATGACCGTGTATTAGCATTACCGGATATTTAACCTGTGTAGCTAGTGTGGGCAATGATATTATTGCTTTGTTTAGTAACGTAGTCTATGAAGGCATCAGTTTGTTGAAAAAAAAATAAAAAAGGTCTACCTGTTGAAACAGCTTTACTACACTAATATATAAATTATATTCAAATTAATGAAGGCTTGGTTTACAAAATGTTCAGAAGAATACTTTTATAATGTTTGTTAATTTGGTGTTATTGTCTTGAGTACATCGTTAAGTCTGGTCAAAAGTTGTTGTTTTAGATTTAGCTACTCAGAACGAAGTGTCCATGTAGCACGGGCTATGGTGAGCCCGTAAACAAACGTTGACAGGAATATAGAGCTGTAGCAGTGTGTTGTTGACCTCAAGTGGACTGACTGAGGTGGGAGGTGTCCGTCAAGGTCAGCACTCCCTTACCGGACGCTCCTACCTTGGTCCCCGCCCACCTAGTCATCTCGTCTGTCCTCTGTCCACACCTGTCCGGTTAGCCTCTGGATGAGAGCCCTCCACATGTTCCTGTTTTATCCGTTAACACCATGTAAGTGCCCTGAATTTGGCTAACCATCTGGTGCGTTGTTTTAGTGCAATTTCTATTATTAGAAATCTATTCAAGGATCCCCTTGGTCCACTCCGGGTTTTGGTTTGTTTACTAACAATTCTGCTCATTTACACTTATCGGGGACGTATAGCAATCAAAATCAGCGTTCATAATGAGAGAATGTCAGGCTGCAGTGGAATGCTTCAATTCTCTATAATAGGCTGCTTGGCGGCCGCCTGCAAATTTAGTGGCGAACGATATACAGGATTTAAATTTTATGGCAAAACAATTTAAATTAAAAATTTCTGGTAAATTTGAGATTTATATACTTGACTAAAGTTAAGCGTAAATAACGTGGATTAAATCACACAAATTGCCAGGCGCCTCTTACCTCATTGATATTATTAAACTAGCACGATTTTATCTGCATTTTTAAAGGTGGTGATAACTGTTGCATGCATAGGCTCTCGCAACGGAGTTGAGGGGCATGGCAGGTCCCGTCTACCTTGTTGCTCCACGAGTGTTCCATGACACCTCGCCCACTTCCTCTGTGTGCATGATGACGCCTGGCCTGCCTGATAAGTATAGCCGGATGGCAGAAGGTTGGGGCGAAGTAGTAGTGTGTGACGCCCTCCCAGAGCTGCGGGAGGCAGGGGATGGTAGCCTGACGCCTCTCAGAGCTGCGGGAGGCAGGGGATGGTAGCCTGACGCCTCTCAGAGCTGCGGGAGGCAGGGGATGGTAGCCTGACGCCTCCCAGAGCTGCGGGAGGCAGGGGATGGTAGCCTGACGCCCTCCCAGAGCTGCGGGAGGCAGGGGATGGTAGCCTGACGCCTTTCAGAGCTGCGGGAGGCAGGGGATGGTAGCCTGATGCCTTTCAGAGCTGCGGGAGGCAGGGGATGGTAGCCTGACGCCCTCTCAGAGCTGCGGGAGGCAGGGGATGGTAGCCTGATGCCTTTCAGAGCTGCGGGAGGCAGGGGATGGTAGCCTGACGCCTTTCAGAGCTGCGGGAGGCAGGGGATGGTAGCCTGACGCCCTCTCAGAGCTGCGGGAGGCAGGGGATGGTAGCCTGACGCCTCTCAGAGCTGCATGAGGCAGGGGATGGTAGCCTGACGCCCTCCCAGAGCTGCGGGAGGCAGGGATGGTAGCCTGACGCCTCCCAGAGCTGCGGGAGGCAGGGGATGGTAGCCTGACGCCTTTCAGAGCTGCGGGAGGCAGGGGATGGTAGCCTGACGCCCTCCCAGAGCTGCGGGAGGCAGTGGATGGTAGCCTGACGCCCTCCCAGAGCTGCGGGAGGCAGGGGATGGTAGCCTGACGCCTCTCAGAGACTCCAGGCCAGATTGCGGGATAAGAACGATTGCATGACGCCTTCCCTCGGTTGGGGAGGAGGAAGGGGATGGGAGAAGGGAGAGTGGGTTGGTATAGGGTGGAGCAGCTGCAGCAGCAGCTAGGGTGAGCATGGGAGCGGCACCTGTCCTGCCTGAGGCACCCACGCCATGATGTCATGGGCGTCTCATGCATTTTGTGTACTCGATACTGTTTCTCTCCCATGTTCGGTGGTTTATTGCACTTGTTTTTGTCGCTCGTATTGACGTACTTGTTTATATCAAATTTATAGTGACGTTTCTTCCGTTACGTTTGCGGTTTTGCCACCTATACACCAGTAGATTGACGGTTGAGATGCGGGACCAATTAAAGAGCTCAACCCCATGACTTGTTGGGCTTTAAATTGATCTATTTGATTGATAACCAACTTTGGTAACCAAGTTATTTCTCTCGACCATCTACGTAGACTCGTTCAGCTACAGGCACAGTCTTTTATAGTAAATACAGAGAGAAAGTACCTATTTAAATGCCTGTCATT
Source organism: Procambarus virginalis (assembly GCA_020271785.1). Lineage (NCBI taxonomy): Eukaryota > Metazoa > Arthropoda > Malacostraca > Decapoda > Cambaridae > Procambarus > Procambarus virginalis. The sequence goes on along the minus strand of WNGS01163813.1, from coordinate 7,102,037 downwards.
TCTTTATATCAGTTACCTTACCTTGAGGTTACCTTGAGGAGCTTCCGGGGCTTAGCGTACCCGCGGCCCGGTCGTCGACCAGGCCTCCTGGTTGCTGGACTGATCAACCAGGCTGTTGGACGCGGCTGCTCGCAGCCTGACGTATGAGTCACAGCCTGGTTGATCAGGAATCCTTTGGAGGTGCTTATCCAGTTCTCTCTTGAACACTGTGAGGGGATTGCCAGTTATGCCCCTTATGTGTAGCGGAAGCGTGTTGAACAGTCTCGGGCCTCTGATGTTGATAGTTCTAAACTTCTCATTTTTCAGTGGCCCAGTTCTCTCCACTAATCGTGTTTGATGTATACTTACAACATACTTTAATATTTATCAGTCTATGCTATACACAATTCATAATTTATGCCTTCGAGTGCCTTAGCAAGGTGAAAGTTGGAGGATGAATCAAAAAACAGATGAACAACTTACAAAATTTACTATAATAATAAACAAACCTGGTACATGGAAATAATACTGTTTGTGTAGTATACCTTTAGGGTGTTACATTTATGCCTCACCACCTAATATTTTTAACCAAACTTTTTACATTCATTTCAGAACTTTAATTTAAATTTTTGTCATGTCCCAATAATGTCCCATGCTACTTTATCATTCCCCTTCACACCCACACCTCGAGACTCTTAAGTGTTAAGTCCTGCTTAAGGCTTCTTGAATTCTCTAAGGTTATCACCACGTTTCTCTCGTATATAGAATTTCAGCCCATCCTCCTTTTTTGGTAGTACTTATAGTAACGATGAGGACCATAGTATATATACCGACGTACAACGAAATTAGAAAGTAGAAAAGTATTGAGAAACCGGAAACTTTTTTTTTTCCAAAGTCAAACTAACCTAACCTTCTTAGGTCTAATACACGATATCGCGGCCTAATATTGTACATGTGTGCTATACTAGTTTTAGGAATATTTTAATTTTTAATTTTTTTTTAAGAATTCCTTTCTACGTTCAGTATACTACCGTCTAAAAGCTAAGTACGTACGAATTCGTGACTATTGACGACAGTGACAATATGTACTATCTAAACAGGAGGATGGATTGTAGAATTCAGGCCTATGAAAAGTACCAGTTATTGTTGAATAGTATTTATCAAAATAACGCCTTTAAGTCGGCACTTTAAGGCACTTTAACCCAATTGCCTTTGACAACCACTCGCCTCCAACACTAACCTTGGCAGAACTCCACAAATGATAGGAACCCCTCCCTCTCCCCTTTCCTAATCATATCTAGTGCTAACTTGAATCTATTTATAAGTCCCTCACTCCTACCATTGCCAACATAATTTCCGCCAACAGAAAAGAAGACAATAGGCTTGTACCTATTGTCGGACAGTTTTCAATCCTGTCAACTGCATGTCACCAATACTAGTCCCAGGATATCGTCCTGTAGTACACCTATTTTGGCTCATAAGTGACCAGTATAGCAGAACAAACCTGGTGAGAAGTCATGGCTTGCGCCACCAATGAATCCAGGCCAATCATACGGCCTCCTCCGTCCTTTTTAAAATCCGTATTCCTTTATACCTTGCAAGTGCTCTATAGTGGTAATGGCTTGGTGCTTTCTGTTGATAATTACCCTACTCTACCTCCCACCCTGCCACCTCCTTTATCCACTAGTTCATCGGTTTCCTTCTCGTGATAGAATACGGGAGGCGCGCCACCTGATAACGTAATTAATTATAGCAGTGATGGGAGCATGATGTGTCTGGTGTAGTGTGTGGCCACCAGGGTGTGTAGGGTGGCAGTGTGGTGGTGTCATGTACACACCGTAGAGCCTAGGGTGGTGAAACATTGGACCACTACTGGTAATGGACTCCGGCTGGCTGTGGGATTCCTTGGTGCTTGTTGCGAGAATGGTAATTGGGTTACAACTGGTTATGTGGTAATGCTCCTGGCAGATAATTACGTGTGTCAACGAGAGCTCTTGCTTCATGTGTGAAGGGCAGAGACGAGACGAGATACAGGAGGAGAAAAATGGTGGATGGACGGGTACAGGTGGGCAAGAACTCGGGCATCGGAAGGCAATTTGTTCCCTGTTCACTTTTCCCCAGATGAGTTTCGTTTGTGTAGGTGGGGAGCCGTCCGGACACTAAGGGACTAGTGAGCACCAACTCTGGCGTTTGGCTATATTAACTCTCCCGTCTCTATCCACACGCACGTTTTCTGTGCCAGGGTGTGGATTTCCCACATAATTTACCGCCTTACCACACGAGGAAAAGTACAGACGGGCTCACCAGACCCTGTGCTGCTTGGAACGTTTTGTTCCCAGTAGCTGAATCTTAATCATCTATCCACACTAATCACGCTGGCGCTCCGTTCAAAGCTTCTGGTGTAGGAACATGTGTTGGAACTTTGTACTAGGCTTGCGTGCACATTCTCCTTGTGTAAGACCACTTAGTTTCAGAAACTCGTATTCTTGAAATACTTTCTCGAAAAGTGTCATTTTGCCTCGATACAGCGATCCCATGTTACCGCGCTCGTCTCCTAAACTTGTCGCACACATTTTTATGAAAGTAAACAATGTAGGCGAGGACAACCGCTGCAGGTGTAAGGTACAGATGCACCCACATGTCCAGAGAGTCCACCCACCCACCCACCCCCGGCAGGCAACACCCACACGTCCAGGGAGCCCCACCACCACCAACTCACCCCCGGCAGGCAGGCAAGCAGGCAGCACGTGTGTGAAAGTTCCCCTGGACGGCACATAATTACTCGACCCACAAAACACCGCCGCTGGGTTGTCAACAAGCTGTAGCAGCCTTGTACTCTACGCACACACCCTTCTCACAATGTTCACTCCATTACAACTTACTAGAGAGCATTAGTTGCGATTAAAGCTCCAAGCCAGTATTGAACTGGGAAAAGTTAGTGTTATTTAATGTGTTAGGAGAACCAGGTGGTGTTTACAAAAGGGATGCAATATCTCGAACCTTAGCAGCTGAGCAGGAATGAAGATACGTGGAAGAGTTTTTTTGTGCATTTTAAGGCCAAAAGTCCCACTTATTCCAAATTAGTCAAAAGGTGGTGAATAGTGAGTTCGTGTACCTGCCGGGTTTAGTGGCTCCAAGGCATGATAATGTTGTGATGGCGTTACTGTAGAAAGCAGCCTAGCCTCACCCAGTTTTGTTGACTGTGTAACTTGTGGCTTTTTATATAATAAACAATTTCTTAACCCATTTATTAATAATTATTATTAAGTATTGAAGCGCACATTTGTGCGGATTCCATGATCGATTGAATCAGGCCGCAACAATTGGGTTGGCCGGTATTTCTCCCAGCTCCCTCACTCTGTAAATGAACAAATCCACAAGGGCCGTGACGAGGGTTCGAACCTACGTCCGAGAGCATCCCAGACGCTGCCTTAATCGACTGAGCTACGACATGGTTAAAAGAATTGCAACAGGAAGTGCTATAGATCTTACTCCCTCACTCTGTCGTCGTTCTAGCCTGTTCTTATAACAACATGGGCTACGTAGTCACTTGATGACTCCCCATATACTTACCTTACTAGTAATGTTGGGTATGTGTGCGTGGAGGTATAGAGAGCGCGGCACAAGATGGGAAGAAACTACAGTAGGCTTTGTCACCCATGCGAGGCAGGCTGTCTCACATGGGTCACAAGGCCTACTGCAGTTGTCAGGTTCTAAAACCCGACAAGTTATTTGGTCAGCCAGTCCTCCCAAGGTTTCAAAACGTCAAGAAAACGGTTAATTTAAACTGTTCTTTCCTAACGGACTAAGCCATAGGACCCAAAACAGAAAACGGGACAGTTCGTCACTTTCGCCAGCCGCTTCTGTTTTCTAGTACGATCATTTTTAGCCTCGGTAACGAATACGAGCGAAAAACAACGTTCTTTGTAAGAGGACAGGTTGAAAAATGTTCAGTACTTACCTAGCTGTACTTACCAAGTTGTACTTATGGGGGTTGAGCTCTGGCTCTTTGGTCACCTTTGGACCAAAGAGCCAGAGCTTAGTGGTGATTCTTAGTATAGCTTCTCCACTCGTCTACCTCTCGGTCACTGAATCATCTTCACCAATCGACTTGGAGTGGTGAGAGCAGCTGAACGACCTTGCCTCTTGTAGGTCGTCCAGTCTCCGATGGTCCAAGTGGTTGGGTGGGATGTTCATGCAATGCAGCCTCCTGTTCCAGCTCCTATCCTCTCCTCTTGCCCTTTCCATGGACTGTATGAACATACTGGCTCGGCGCTTTCTCATAATTTCCTTTCTATTCTCGTATAATCTAAACTGGCCAATAAGCAATCTGCTGTTGCAAGTCTTCGACAGTTTGATAATGTTGTCTTGTATGCGTAAATAATTCTCCAAAAGGTGCCAAGCAGGGGAGACTATACAAGACCGTCAAGGTCTTTAGTGTTGATACTCGTGGAAGTGTCAAAGTTATTATTATTATCCGTATTATTGAAGAATCATAAAGAGGGTAAGCTGGTGTACTGGGAAGACTAGTGCGTGTGTACGGGGAGGGAGGGTAGGCCGTGTGTGTACGTCTGTGGGAAGTCCTTCAGGTGGCGCCCAGTGCCCGGCTTGGCAGCCGTTCTGCATACCATCTAACACAAGCAGTAAGTCGGCCAAGGTTGTTCAGTACTCCCTGGGACTCCCTCGCCCAAGGAGTAACTCGAGTCTACGAAGATTTGATCACAGACATCTTTTGTAGGTTGTTGGTCAACCCGCTGTGGATGGCACCAATCGCTAATGAGAGTAAGAAATGTAAGGAAATACTCGTTCCCAGTACGGGTGATAAACAAGAGGAATGAACTAAGAGTAGTTGTGGCAGCCACCTTCATCCACAAGTTTAAGGAAATGTTCGACAAACTTTTTTTTTTTTTATTTTCTACCACAGACGTGGCCACATTTACAATGCTAACCAGCATATATACATTTTCTTCTGTCCTCCATGGACAGGGTTAGAGATGTGTTAAACATATATAGTGATTGTTAGAAAAGCGAGGCTTTAACGCAACGTGAACGAGGCTAGGAGGCGGGGCATAAAGAGCTAGACCTGACTTCCCCGTTGTCACTTGTATGGTAGTACTAGTAGGCAAGTACCCCGGGGTTGGTGGCCCCAGGCGGGTGTGGTCCACGGTGTTTGAGGTACGGGTGTGTGCACGTGTGGTGTGAGGGGGCGCACCTCCGCCTGCCGGCCACCCATCATTGTCAGCAGTGTTGGGGAGCGGAACTGTGACAACACCAACACCTGGAGTGGGCTCCCACGCTGTATGGGCAGGGGGGGGGGTGACACCCTCACACGCTGACACCACCCTCACACGCTGACACCACCCTCACACCACATACACCATACGCGGGCATATAGAGGTGTTCCAGTGCCCGTGTGTCAGTGTGCCGGCTTCACTCCAGTGATTTCTCTTTACCAGTAATTAGAGACCCGCGGGAGATTGTTTGACCCGCCGGAGGGGTAGAGGGGGCGCTACTGTTGATTGTTGGTGTTTACGTGCAGCTACTCTGAACCAAAAGTTGCAAGTAGCACGGGCTATGGTGAGCCCGTAGTGGACTTGCTTGGCACAGGAGCGGGGCTGTAACTGTTGATTTTTTTTCTGCTGTATTTGGAGGTCCGGGAGGTCAGGTGTTTTGTGTATTAGTGTCGTGCGTTCAGGGGTGCGAACCGGTGTTGGTGGTACGGGTACCGCGTGGTACAGGGTGAGGGGGGTGGGGGGTGGAGGGGGGAATGGCGGGAAGAACATACGAGGAAGTGCTATATCATGAAGGTGTTGTGTACACTCCCCTCCAGGTGGGGGGAGGAGGGGGGGGCGACACTCCCCTCCAGGGGGGCCCACACTCCCCCCCTCCATTTCAACCCAAACCCACAAATCACCATCGTATTTTGACACCAAAATCCCCAACGAGCCAAATCCGGCGTACTATGAATGATAGGGGGGACCCCACATACAAGAACGTGTTCTATGGATGGGTCGGTTAGGTTAGGTTCACGCATTTTAGTACACCGTTTATAGTCCGTTTACACGGCGTGACGTGATGTCCCCACCGGGGAAATTCAATAACTGTGAGACAAGAATTGGTCAGGTAAACTGGGTAGATCTGCCGCGTAATATTTGAACACGACGGTGTTACTGTGACAGATGGTGCTGGTGAGAGTCGCTACGGTGTAAAACAGTAGTGACTGTGACGAGCACAACTACACCGGCCCGGGGGACAACAACAGAGATGCATACAGTGCACAAAGCAACCAGTTGGATGGCATTATTTGACCGCCATATTGGAATTCTGAGCTTACAGTCCTGGAGTGAGTCAAATATTTGAATTCATAATGGGCCTCTCAGAAGCCTCGTGGACATCAGTATTACATACTGTACAATACGAATACTGTACTGCATACTGAATACTGTACTGCATACTGAATACTACTGTATACTGAACTGTACTACGAATACTGTACAATAATTTAATTGTAATTTTTAGTAAAATACATTAAGTTTTTCACTCTGGCTCTGGTGTAACATGGATTGTACATGTACAGTGCCCTGGTAGAGCCTCGACCAGGTGGCTGAAGGCTGCACGTGTGTTGGCCAGCGTTGCACACCCCGCTGATGCTATCCTGTTAATGTGTGCCTCCGGGTGGGGGAGAGAAGGTTTGGCGTTATGTCTCAAGACTTATTTGCCTTAAGTGACGTTATCATTTAGCTTCCCCTAGTGTCACGTACTGTCCCTCTGTCCCCTCTGACGGTCTCAGACCTCGGGGGCCAGACTTACGAAGCAGTTACACCAGCACTTACGAACTTGTACATCTTTTCTCAATCTTTGGCGGCTTTGTTTACACTTATTAAACAGATAATGATCTCTGAAGCACCAGGAGGCTCTTTATAACAATGACAGTTGATTGGGAGTTTTTCATGCTTGTCAACTGTTTATAAATGTAACCAAGCCGTCAAAGATTGAGGAAAGATTGTACACGTTCGTAAGAGCTTGCGTAACTGCTTCGTGAATCTGGCCTCTTGATTGATAAGATTGATTGATAAAGCCAAATGAGCTGCTGTTGGTCCAGTGTCTTCAACACCTTGACGGTCGTCTTCTGCTTGTCTTACAAATTGGATCCACTCTTCTGTCTCTTGACTTTCTCGCTTTCACTCCCCCCCCCCCCCCGCTTCCCTGCACAACCAGTTCGGCAGCATCAGTCAGTGGTTGCCCGGGACTTGACTATTGCCTGCCTCTCCGTGTTGCTATGTTGATCACTTGTCGTGTCTCTACGCCGACTTTTCCTGCTCTCTCATCTTGCTTGTGCTGGTCTACCATTAGCGAGGCCGTACCACCACCACCCCCCCCCCTACCATTAGCGAGGCCGTGCACCACCACCCCCTACCATTAGCGAGGCCGTGCACCACCACCCCCTACCATAGCGAGGCCGTGCACCACCACCCCCCTACCATTAGCGAGGCCGTGCACCCACCACCCCCTACCATTAGCGAGGCCGTGCACCACCAGCACTGTGTACGTGTACTGTACTCCAGTACGAGAGGAGCCACAGACAACAGCTCTGGGCTGTGACCTTCGCGCGCGAACATTGCTCAGTAACAAGTCATATTAACTCCGCGGGGCGCCAATTAACCGTTTCTTGTTAATGAATTTTGCAGCATACGAGTATTGTCATGATCCCCCCCTCCCCCCCCCTCCAACACTAATTAGTTCCGTCCGGTTGTTAGAGCACGATAGTAGGTTGTGCTTGCTGTCTAGTGCGCGCGTCTAATTACCAAGTGTAGTTGCAGGATGAGAGCTACGCTCGTGGTGACCCGTCTTCCCAGTACTCTTTGTCGTATAACGCTTTGAAACTACTGGCGGTTTGAGCCTCCACCACCACCCACCTTTTTCCGGCCTCTTTGTTTCTTTAGCGTGTTTCTATAGCCTCTTGTTCCTGAAGTTGTGTGTTTCCAGCATTTCCTCTTTCAGTTTAGTCCATTCTATACGTGCTAAGTTCAGTGACCTTTTTCTCTTCTATTTTTATATTTTAAACTGTGTATAACGACTTAGCTTCGAAAACTTACTTATTTACGACTCTGAAAAAGTTCCTTCCTGCATTTATGTGACTCATCTGTTTTTGTTCAGGTTTCCAATTATGTCCTCTCGTTGTGCCGCTACCCACTATGAACATCTCTATCTACTTGGTCAATCCCCTTTAGAATCTTGGACGTCGTTATCATGTCTCTCATTCCTTTTTTTTCCTCCAGTATAGTGGACGCGTTTCCTTGGTTTTATAGTTCGGTCCCTTCAGCTCAGGAACGAGTCTTGTTGCGTATCTTGAGAACTTTCGAAGATCCCACGGTGGGGCAGCATACTGGGTGGGTCCCACGGTGAGGAAGCATACTGGGTGGGTCCCACGGTGGGGCAGCATACTGGGTGGGTCCCACGGTGGGGCAGCATACTGGGTGGGTCCCACGGTGGGGCAGCATACTGGGTGGGTCCCACGGTGGGGCAGCATACTGGGTGGGTCCCACGGTGAGGCAGCATAGTGGGTGGGTCCCACGGTGAGGCAGCATACTGGGTGGGTCCCACGGTGAGGCAGCATAGTGGGTGGGTCCCACGGTGAGGCAGCATAGTGGGTGGGTCCCACGGTGAGGCAGCATAGTGGGTGGGTCCCACGGTGAGGCAGCATAGTGGGTGGGTCCCACGGTGAGGCAGCATAGTGGGTGGGTCCCACGGTGAGGCAGCATAGTGGGTGGGTCCCACGGTGAGGCAGCATAGTGGGTGGGTCCCACGGTGAGGCAGCATAGTGGGTGGGTCCCACGGTGAGGCAGCATAGTGGGTGGGTCCCACGGTGAGGCAGCATAGTGGGTGGGTCCCACGGTGAGGCAGCATAGTGGGTGGGTCCCACGGTGAGGCAGCATAGTGGGTGGGTCCCACGGTGGGGCAGCTAGCATACTGGGTGGGTCCCACGGTGAGGCAGCATACTCGGTGGGTGTCAGATAGAAAATATTCAGCGCACGGAATGTTTCTTTTCCAAAGTTCCTGAATACTTTCTGATCGTTTGCTGGCAACGTTATTCTGCTTCTGTGCGCCTCTGGCGTTAGACTTTGAGGACCTAGTCTTTAGTCTAAAGAGTTTAGTTAGAGACTAAAGACCTAGTTTTTAGTCTTTTTCTGAAGTGGAAAGTTGTCATTCCCTCACCTTGTACTGCATTTTAAGCCTTGTCACTAATCATATTCTAAAACTGTATAATCTCCAAGGCGTTCAGAGCCCGGCCTGGGGTCAGGCTTGACTTGTGATAACTTGGTCCAACAGGCTGTTTGTGTGGAGCGGCCCGCAGGCCCACATAATCACTACAACTTGATTGGTCCGGTACCTCTTGCGGGAACTTTTCTAAATGCTTCTCGAACTCCAACTTACGTTCTGGCAATATTTCTTATGCCTACTAGGAGAGTACTGAACAGCCGGGGATTTTCTGATGTGTATACATTGTTTCTAGTCTGTATTTAACATCCACTACGGGCTCACCATAGCCCGTGCTACTTGGAACTTCTTGTTCCAGGTAGCGAATCTTTAACAACAACAACATCTGTATTTCCTACCATATATTTCGCTCCAGTATGTTACTCTACTGTGCAAATGTGTACATATTCTAATGTGCAAATTCTGATATCATAGCTTAGTCACTCTGACTCATTTCAGAAAGGTATTCCTATCATAAAGGTATGTACCTCTCGTCTGTTGCTGTTGTTTTTAGATTCAGCTACTGGGAACAAAAGTTCCAAAGGAGCACGGGCTATGGTGATCCCATAGTGGACTTACCTGACACGGTTCCTTATGAGGGAACACTGTCGGACGCTTTCTGCCAACCACGAAATTGCAGGCTGCCCAGCCTACGTCTATTGTTTACATTTGTTTAGAGAGGCAACAGTCTATTATAATACACCTCTTAAGTGATGTACATCAATTGTCCCGATTAGAAAACAAATCGTAAAGAAAGTAGCAATTTGTTATATAAATACTAAATGCCACAATGAATCGCTGCTTTAAAAAAAATCTGGGAAAATGTATTTAAAAATGAGTAACTTTAACTTTCCAAACTATAAAGATATGTAGAGCAAGAAGATTGGGGTTCACGTGTGAGTCTGACACCAGAGGAACGTGAGTGTTCTTCTCCCTCACGGAGCCAAGCCAGCAGGTTGAGCGTGACGGGTTTCTCTCCTGTATGACGCCCCGTATAGCGTACCTTGGCACCAATACTGTACCGCGTTGCGTGTCACTCTTGTCTGCATCAGCGGCGCTAATGTTAGCAGTTTCTTGTGTTTACCTGTCACGGGGCGACCGCCACACCTGCCTGTGGTGGTGTGGGGGCCACTGGGCGACCTCCACACCTGCCTGTGGTGGTGTGGGGCCACGGGACGACCTCCACACCTGTCTGTGCTGATGTGGGGGCCACGGGGCGACCTCCACACCTGCTTGTGGTGGTGTGGGGCCACGGGACGACCTCCACACCTGCGTGTGGTGGTGTGGGGGCCACGGGGTGACCTCCACACCTGACCTGGGGTTGCCACGGTCCCTGGGAAACATTCCTCGGTAATGTGAGAGGAAAAGTATCCCACGTCAAGGTTGGAGCTAACTTCCAGTTTGTCTTCATGTGTTGGGTGCTGGGGGCCTGCAGCGGCCAGTGTTGGGTGCTGGGGGCCTGCAGCGGCCAGTGTTGGGTGCTGGGGGCCTGCAGCGGCCAGTGTTGGGTGCTGGGGGCCTGCAGCGGCCAGTGTTGGGTGCTGGGGGCCTGCAGCGGCCAGTGTTGGGTGCTGGGGGCCTGCAGCGGCCAGTGTTGGGTGCTGGGGGCCTGCAGCGCCCAGTGTTGGGTGCTGGGGGCCTGCAGCGGCCAGTGTTGGGTGCTGGGGGCCTGCAGCGGCCAGTGTTGGGTGCTGGGGCCTGCAGCGGCCAGTGTTGGGTGCTGGAAGCCTGCAGCGGCCAGTGAATATATCCTTAATAAGAACCTCAGTATAAGGAACCTTGTACAGGTAGAGGGTGAGACTCGTCTGCAAAATATTGAGGAAATGATTGAAAAAACTGATAGGCAAAGAGGAGGAGGTAAGCATTTCCCAGGTAGGGAGGATAGGTAAGCATGAGGCAAATTTGACACGCATACCCACCGCAAACCTTGAGAACAGAAGGATACTCAGAAGTGAATATAGACTACAACACCTCACAGGGTATAGGTCTGGAGCCTCACATCCCGGTCGGAGCCGGTCGGCCGAGCTGACCGCACACTGGACTTGCGATCCTGTGGTCCTGAGTTCGATCCCAGGCGCCGGCGAGAAACAATGGGCAGAGTTTTTCACCCTATGCCCCTGTTACCTAGTAGTAAAATAGGTACCTGGGTGTTAGTCAGCTGTCATGGGCTGCTTCCTGGGGGTGGAGGCCTGGTCGAGGACCGGGCCGCGGGGACACTAAAGCCCCGAAATCATCTCAAGATAACCTCAAGGTATCCCCAGACCTAACAGTAGAACAGCAAAAACAACGACGGAGAACTCTGAGACAAGCAACAGGAGTTAACACGGGCCACTATTAAGGCTCGAGGCTAAAGATCTGGGGCCAGATTCACGAAGCAGTTACGCCATCACTTACGAACCTGTACATCTTTTCTCAATCTTCAGCGGCTTTGTTTGCAATAATTAAACTGCTAATGAGCTCCGAAGCACCAGGAGGCTGTTTATAACAATAACAACAGTTGATTGGCAAGTTTTCATGCTTGTAAACTGTTTAATAAATGTAACCAAAGCCGTCAAGGATTGAGGAAAGATGTAAACGTTCGTTAGTGCTTGCGTAACTGCTTCGTGAATCTGGCCCCAGGCGAAGGCAGGTGATCACGATGGAGGAGAGGAGGAAGTCCTTCACCCCGCCACACGGAACTAACCCTTTGTATCTTGTGACGGACGGCAGGCGCCAAACCTGCCCACCGGCAGGTCCGGACACACTTAAAGATGTTCCACCACCAAACACAACGATTGATTAATTGATTGATTGATGAAGATTAAGCCACCCAAAAGGTGGCACGGGCATGAATAGCCCGTAAGTGGAGGCCCTTTTGAGCCATTACCAGTATCAATAGATGATACTGGAGATCTGTGGAGGTGCGACTGCACCCTGCATGACGGGAGATGTCTCCCCCTCACCAAACACAACATGTTGTTATAGATTCAGCTACTCGGAACAAGTTCCAAGTAGCACGGGCTATGGTGAGCCCGTAACTTACCTGGCACAGGAGCTGAGCAAGAAGCACGGGCTATGGTTAGCCTCGTGGACAGGAGATGTCTCCCGTGAAAAAACACAACATTCACTCCAGACTTCTATACCACCTGTGGGCTATTCATGCCTGTGCCACCTCTTGTGGGTGGCTTAATCTTCATCAATCAATCAAGTACAAAACCAATCAGCGTATGAAATAATATGGTGGAGACCGCAGGAGAAATTTCTCAGCCCTTCCCATGAACAAGATCTCAGCTCCACAGGAACAATATCAGGAGCTTAAAATACTAGGACACATGCCAGAAGCGTAGTAAATATACGATACATTATGTACATTAACCGAGGCTGATAATCCCAACATTATTGGCATCAACGATACGTAGAAGGATAGCATAATTGAAGGGGAAATCCATCTTCCAGGATAGCCCCTTCCAGGAAGGACATGAGCGGGTGACGTAAGAGCAGGGGGGGGGGGGGAAGGCTAATTTGACACATGTGTGTTCAGGGACCTGTGGTATAGCATTGCTTTGTGTTTAATGTGTTTATCTGGAGGCCTTGAGAATGGCGGCTGGATGACAGCGGCTTGGCATCTTGGGAATTGATTGTTAGTAATAGTGCCACTCATCCTGTGAGTGGACACTTCGTCATAGTGACAGTATTGGGCAGCGCCACTCATCCTGTGAGTGGACACACCGCCATAGTGACAGTATTGGGCAGCGCCACTCACCCTGTGAGTGGACACTTCGTCATAGTGACAGTATTGGGCAGCGCCACTCATCCTGTGAGTGCAGACGGGAGACATCTCCTGTCCACGATGCTAACCATAGCCCGTGCTACTTGCCCAGCTCCTGTGCCAGGTAAGTTACGGGCTCGCCATAGCCCGTGCTACTTGGAACTTGTTCCGAGTAGCTGAATCTATAACAACAACAACCTGTGAGTGGACACACCGCCATAGTGACAGTATTGGGCAGCGCCACTCATCCTGTGAGTGGACACACCGCCATAGTGACAGTATTGGGCAGCGTCACTCATCCTGTGAGTGGACACACCGCCATAGTGACAGTATTGGGCAGCGTCACTCATCTTGTGAGTGGACACACCGCCATAGTGACAGTATTGGGCAGCGCCACTCATCCTGTGAGTGGACACACCGCCATAGTGACAGTATTGGGCAGCGCCACTCATCCTGTGAGTGGACACACCGCCATAGTGACAGTATTGGGCAGCGCCACTCATCCTGTGAGTGGACACACCGTCATAGTGACAGTATTGGGCAGCGTCACTCATCCTGTGAGTGGACACACCGCCATAGTGACAGTATTGGGCAGCGCCACTCATCCTGTGAGTGGACACACCACCATAGTGACAGTATTGGGCAGCGTCACTCATCCTGTGAGTGGACACACCGCCATAGTGACAGTATTGGGCAGCGCCACTCATCCTGTGAGTGGACACACCGCCATAGTGACAGTATTGGGCAGCGCCACTCATCCTGTGAGTGGACACACCGCCATAGTGACAGTATTGGGCAGCGCCACTCATCCTGTGAGTGGACACACCGTCATAGTGACAGTATTGGGCAGCGTCACTCATCCTGTGAGTGGACACACCGCCATAGTGACAGTATTGGACAGCGCCACTCATCCTGTGAGTAGACACCACCATAGTGACAGTATGTACAACACTCCCCAACAGGAAGAACGCCCGCTGGGTTGTTCATCCTGTCACTTGTACCCAGACACAGCTGGGGACTTAACCGTCTCAAGTGAACAGTTTATCAAACAAGAAGTTCATCTTCCAAGCCTTAAACTTACGTCATATTGCGGGCGGCAAGTGTGGGAAGTGTCTTCATAAGAACAGCAGTGGGGGTGTGAGCACTGCCTCCCACGCCGGTCTCATGCTCTCGTCAACACTAGGTCATACACGTGTGTACTCGCCTAGTTCTGCTTGCTGGGGTTGAGCTTTGGCTCTTTGGTCCCGCCTCTCAACTGGTGTACAGATTCCTGAGTTTCTCGACCTTTATCATATCTACACTTGAATCTGTGTATGGAATCTCCACCACATCACTTCTCAGTTCATTCTATTTACTAACTACTCTGACACTGAAAAAGTTCTTTATAATGTCTCTGTGGCTCATTTGGGTACTCAGCTTCCACCTGTGTCCCCTTGTGTGTGTGCCACCCGTGTTAAATAATCCATCCTTGTCTACCCTGTCAATTCCCCCCGAGAATTTTGTAGGTGGTGATCATGTCTCTCGTGTGTGTGTGTGTGTGTGTGTGTGTGTGTGTGTGTGTGTGTGTGTGTGTGTGTGTGTGTGTGTGTGGTGTACAGGGACAGTTACACATGGACACGTACACGAACAGTGGTTTAGGCAGCCATCAATAAAAACCAACGCCAGGGCCACTTCATAAAATTTAAGCATAATCTGCTGAAAGAAATTTTTTTCAGATACACAATTATAATTAGTTATCTCGACTGTAGGTAAACTTGAAGGACACTCTCGGAGGCGTCTTAGTACAGGTGAACATGAAGGAGTCTCCGTGTGGCACCTTACACCCACACGAAGGTTTGTTAAGGTTCAATTAACTTTGGAAACCTGGTTTCCAGCATGACAGGAAGGAAGGGAACAAATGGGAAAAAGCGCCATTGATTGATTGCTGGAGATTAAGCCACCCAAAAGGTGGCACGGGCATGAATAGCCCGTAAGTGGTGGCCCTTTTGAGCCATTACCAGTATCAAGAGCTGATACTGGAGATCTGTGGAGGTGCGACTGCACCCTGCGTGACAGATGGCTCCCCCGTGAGAAAGCGCCAAGCCATTACGACTATATAGCATTGGGAAGTTTTCAGGATAAGGATTTGGGATGGGACGGGGAGGATAGGAATGGTGCCCAACCACTTGGACGGTCGGGGATTGAACGCCGACCTGCATGAAGCCAGACCGTCACTCTATACCGTCCAGCCCAAGTGGTTTTGGACTACGAACGACCGTGCCTGGAGACGTCACGTGACTGCCGTGGCCGGGTAGTTGTGTTGGTGACAAGTGCCGTGTACGACACGTTGTTCTTGTGGAAGACATGTACACTACACTGTTCTCAAGCAGTTCCAGGCTGGTACTGTACGTGATAGCACTGAGGCCAGATTCACGAAGCGGTTACGCAAGTACTTACGAACGTGTACATCTTTCCTCAATCTTTGACGGCTTTGGTTACATTTATTAAATGGTTTACAAGCATGAAAACTTGCCAATCAACTGTTGTTATTGTTATAAACAGCCTCCTGGTGCTTCGGAGCTCATTAACTGTTTAATAATTGTAAACAAAGCCGCCAATGATTGAGGAAAGATGTACAGGTTCGTAAGTGTTTGCGTAACGGCCCCTAATGGAGTGCGCGCTATGTATATGGCGTTGTGAACATGTCTTTAGGTCTCCGAAGGCCGTCTTTGTGTTCCTCGGCTTAGCATTGGCTGCTGTTGTGAGTCTATTCATGGGTTCTCCGGAGGGTCTTTGTCTTCTCCCAATACTTTGAATTCTTCCCTTTTATTATGTCTTATTCCTGGGGGGGGGGGGGTTTACTCCTAATCCCAGCCTTAGTTCTCACTCTGATGGGGGTTCTCACTTGTGTAGCACCAGCCCGTTGTTGTCTCTCATCCGCTCATCTCTTGGCCGAGATGAGGAAGATCTTCCTCATCCTCCTCATCTCTCAACTCTTATTGTATACTCAAATTTTTAGAACAGAGGACAGTGGCTCCTGGTGTTTGAGTGTCGACCCTGTCGGTGGCTGACTGACTCGGGCGAAGGTGAGATATTACCCCAGAGGTAAACCACCTCTTCTGCAGCATCTTGTTGCCCCTTTGGTCTCGACTTACGTGCTTCTTAAGTACCGTGCAGGTGTCTTAAGTCTCATTCACTTCAGAGTGGTTGAAATGACTTAAGAGTGTGATCTCGGTGCTGTGTTGGGTAATCTACCACATATTATGGTAATTTTTGGTCTGTCCTCTTGTTCCTATCCCAAGCGTGTTGGTGGTTAGCAGGTTGTGTTGAGGACTGGCCCGGGTAGAGAAACGTGGTAGTTAAAGAATTATAATGCGGGCCGTTCCAAGCAACAGCCTGTTGGACCAAGCTCTCACAAGTCGAGCCTGGCCTCGGGCCGGCTTGGGGAGTAGAACTCTGAGAACCCCATCAAGCAGGTATCAAGGTATAATGTTTGAGATGGACCANTTTAAAATATCACTTGTTACTTCACATAACAGAAAGTGATAACATAACACAGTCACATCACATAAAATATTTACATTTTTTGTTTTCTGTTTACAGTTAAGGAGGATCTGTTGGCTGGGAACTACCATACACTGACGGAGCTAATTGGTGACCTGCGGACAATGTTAGAGAATGCTTATCGTTATTATGGACCTTCCAACTCTATTTCTAAAAAGGGTTTGCGACTAGAACACATGATGGAACAAAAAATTGCACTCCTTCCAAAGTATGTTGTTTGAGTTTGTTGAGAGATTTCAAAGTTAATAACTGAAATTGCTTGTGTTTATTTTCAGAATTTATGATTGCAATGCTATAGAGGAAAGGTATGATTCTCATCTTGGTCCTTCCTCTAATATGATGCAGGAGGGTTCCAGGGATTTGGAGCTTCCTGAAGACTGTCCTTGGATGCCCTTTGATCCTCTTTTGGCTCTAGTACCCAGGCCTGTGGGTCTGCTGCCTTTCCAGATGGAGATTCTCATATTTCCCTTCCAAGTACAATCTTGATGCTGTCTCGGCTGCACAGTTTTGTTATCTTAAAGTTAGGCTCGGCTTGACTTGCTTCAGTTTCTGCTCCGATGTGAACTCGTTCAGGTCAACTGCCACTTCCTGGTTACTGTCCTAATTTTATTGTTACTGATGTTTCTTGTCCTTGTCCTTGATGTTATTCCTTTGTAGTGGTCAATTGTGCCTAGTTTACACATTCCTTTTCCTGCAATGTCAGGGCATGGCAACTTCCCTCAGACAATGTCTCGTGGTGAACTACAAAGCTTGAATTTATTTGGTAGAGGTGCATCATTTATTCAATGCAAAGGCTCTTTGCTCATACTTGGAGCTCTGTTCTGCCTTCTTTTCCACTCATCACCGCAGGGCTTTGGGGTTTGCTTTCAGCTCACTGCTGTGGGTTGCATCTGGTCCTTGCAGTTTTTTTTTTTATTGCTTGCCTGCAAGATTGTCCTGCTACTTTGGCTGCAGGTGCCACTGGTGACTGAGCCTTCCCCAGAGGTGCAGGTTGTGTCTTGGGCTTTTCTTCACCACCTGTGTGTGTTGGGGTGGTTTCATGGGGTGCACTTGGCATTTCACTTTCATCCGGAGTATGTCATAAATGATCTGCATCTTTTGGGAGTCGCTATCTACTGGTCAATGTGGGCATTCTTTGGTGCCTGGGCCTCAGGCGGTGGTGCTGCCCTCGTCGGTGCCTTCCTCCTCCTGTGTGAACTGGCATTCCTTTTCTCTCGAAAGACTGCCTATTAGCTTCTCATTGGCCTTGGAGCTGCCCTTGCCCCTGTGGGGAGATGGTGATAGTCTGTTATGTCTTCTCATTTGGTCATGTGACATCAGTTCCAGCACCCATTTAGTTGTGTGTGTTTGCCCTTTTCTAGTTTAATCATGTGGTTTTTGAGATATTGGCACCATACAACCACTGCATATTCCAACTTTGGTCTCGCAATGGTCGTGAACAATTTCTTTAATATTTCACCATCCATGTATTTAAAAATGATTTTAAAGTTTGATAGCATAGCATATGCTTCTCTCACTATGTTCTTTGTGATCCTCAGGTGACTTTTTTTTTTTTTTTTTTTTTTTTTTTTTTTTTTTTTTTTGCAAGAACTACCCTAGATCTCTTTATTAGAATTCTTTAAAGCTTTTTCACATAATTTATAGGTTGTATGACCTATTTTCTCTTATTCCACATTCCATAATGTGATATTTATTCATATTAATTTTCATTTACCAAGTGTTGCTTCGTACGCTTATTTTGTCCAGGTCTTCTTGAAGGGTATACCTAGTCATAAATACCTAGTATTTGTGTGTACGTCTGATAACATTCTACTTACATAAAGGAAGAAATGTATATGTTTTATGTCTCAGAATGTTCGGTAATATGTTTATTGTGTGTGATGTGTGTCTATATATGTATGAACACGTTGTACTGATCGGAGTGAGAATAGCTTGAGCTACCTCATACCTTTGTGTGTATTTTACCTCAATAAACTTAGTTCAATTTCAATTCAATTTCTTGAAGGGCATGACAATCGTCTTAAGTTTCTGGCATCCTTGGTAGCTTGGCATTATCATTATCAAACATGTTCATATAATTCTGTTTTCCTTCTGGTAGATTGTTTATATAGACAGCGAACATTACTGGTGCTAGAACTGAAGCCTCTGGTACTCCACATGTAACACTTCTCCAGTCTGAAACATTGTCTCTGATTACTGCCCTCATTTTTCTGTCAAAATTTTTCAGCCATGTCAGAAGTTCCCAGTCGCTCTTCCAGCATGTTCCAGTTTCCAAAACACCCTCTTATGTGGGACTGTGTCGAAAGCCATTTTTTAGGTTCAGATAAATGCAGTCAACCCAACCCTCTCTTCCTGTAAAATCTCTGTGGCTCTGTCATAGAAACTAACTAGATTTGTTACACATGATCTTACTGATCAAAAACCAAACTGTCTGTCTGTAATTGTCATTTCTCTCCAGGTGTTCTACCCATTTGGTTTTAATTATTTTGTTCTGATATTTTGACTGCTATTCTTATAAATGTCTCTAGGTTTTACAGGTCTCTAATTAAGAAGAACTAATCATCCCTGCTATCATTTTGTATCTTGAAACTGCGTTAGCCTTTCAACATATATCTGCCAAGAATCCTGTACGCAAAGATGACTGAAAAATCAAGTGAAGTGTTGTGCTTAGTCAGATGCACGTTCTCCCCGCCAAACACACACACCGAAACTACGACGTTGGCACAACGTTCGAACAAGTTTAACACCTCCTAACCAGTTATAACAACGATTATAGCAAGTTGTAACAACGTTCTAATACGTCATAAACACGCTAAGCCAAGATGTAACAACTTTATTACAAGTTGTAACAAGCGGAAAATAGAGACAGTTTCGGTTTGTGTTTCCAGGGTCAGAACCCATGGTTGAAATGCCATCTGGGGCAACTGCTTTGTTTCTATTAGTTCATTGAGCATTTTTTCCACTAATCTTGAGACACCTCTATGTACTCTTAAGT
>WNGS01163813.1:7029758-7079724 GCA_020271785.1 Procambarus virginalis | reverse complement strand
AAAGTGGCAACTGGACCTGAAATTCCTCATCCATTCAAATAATGAAATAAACTTAGACAAAAGACTATTTAATGCATATCCAATTTGGTTGCTTTGATGAGGCATATGCATTTTTATGCTGTGATTTGTCCTTAAAAAAAAGAAAGAAGAGAGGTTGATTACTATATGCAGGTTGTGTAATGGTAATTGTAGGGCCAAGTGTTTCATACACTGTGATAATATATGCATACAGTGATAATATAAAGTGGTAAAGGCAATACTGTAGTAAAATAATAGCAGTGATGAGTCAGTTGACTGCACCTCAACAGACCTAACTGAATCTAACTATTAGTATATACACTATTCTGTTATAACTTTATGCCTAACCTTATCGAATGTGTCATAACTTAACCAAACTTAATATATTGTAACTTAACCTTGCCTATTAAGGCCACATTAGCCCCCCCCCCTTACCCCACAAAAAAAAAGTTTGGCAGAAAGCAACAGAGGCAGAGAGAGTAGACTTTAAAACAAGGAGTTGCATCAAATGTACATGTAATAAGTATACACAACCCTTCCTCCAAATAGACCATATGCTTTAATACTAAGTGTAATAAGTACATTGCACACTGTCTGCATAGTACATAAATACAGTACACTTAATTGTGCCCTTACATTTACCTCCCCATATATTCTTCTAATTTTGTGTTACTGTGATACACTCAAAATTTTTAGGGCGAAGTTTTCGTGTTCAATTCTATATACACAAGTTTTAAATATAAAGAATTTCTTTTTCAGTTTTATTAAACAAAAGAGATTTTATGCAAAATTTGAAAATATCCTGAGTTACTTTATAATTTATTGAAAGACTTTAGTTTTGTTTTATGAGTTTTATAAAATATCACTATAGCTATAGGTTAAGTACTAACTGTAATTAAGAAGCAATAAATGCTATTTACATGCTTGTCCTACACTTCCAAGGTCGTCTGTGGTCATGGTTTTCTATACAGCTTTTCAGGTAAACTCTAATATTCACAATATTTTGGTGCGATGCTGGCGATTAAGTGTATTTATGTACTATGCCAATAGTCAGGAAAGTACTTACTTATTACATTTAGTATTAAAACCTACTATCTATTCGAAGGATGGGCTGCAGTCTCTACAGTCTGCTGCTAAGCAAGTTTTTTTTATCATTTTTAAAGTGTCTAGAACATAAAGTGTATGAAATTTTAATAATTATGCAAAGTTCGCCCTCATATCACTGAGGCATTGCAAGAAAAACAGAATGCAGATGTACTGTAGTATACACAGACTTTGCAAAGGCATTCGATAAATGTGACCATGTAGTGATGGTACGCAAAATGAGGTTAGTGGGAATAACTGGTAAAGTAGGATGGTGGATACTCAGTTTTCTGTCGAACAGAACACAAAGAGCAACGGTCAACCATATAAAATCAAGTCAAAGTGCAGTTAACCCCTGCATTGCGCACCTGTTTTTAGCAAAAAACTTCATAGTGCAATTGTTAAGGACATTTTTGTTGTTTTTTTATAAATGTTCAGGTAAAGTTAATGCCAAACTGTTTCCAAACTCAACTATTTTCATTTCAAAATACAGTGATGAAAACATTAAAAAATATGAAAATATAGCCTAATTAAAAAAAAATGGACAACTCTCAAAACAGCATGTGTTTGGCGAAGTGCAGTGGTTAAAGGCTCTGTACCTCAGGGTACAGTCCTTGCACCACTGTTTTTCTTTATACAGTACTCATATCAGATATAGACAAAAAGGCAAGTCACAGCTTCGTATCATCCTTTGCAGATGACACAAAAATCAGAATGAAAATTACCTCTGCTGAAGACATTGAAAAACTACAAGCAGATATTAATAAAGTTTTTGACTGGGCAGAAGAAAATAACATGATGTTTAACAGTAATAAATTCAAGGTACAGTGGTACCTCGGAATGCGAGTGTCCCTGTATGCGAGTTTTTCGGAATACGAGCAGGATTTCCTCGAAAATTATGTCTCGGAATGCGAGGGTTACCTCGGGACGCGAGTTTGTTGATACGCGTACAGGCCGACCTAGCGCGTGGTCGATCGGCGATCGTCGCCCCTCCGCCACTCCGCCCCTCAGTTTACCATTGTCTCGCGCCCAGTGACTATCCCACATCAATTCTTCACCTGGATTTTCAGTGTTTTGTTGGATTTTTGGTCATTTGACTATACAGTTTGTTATTATATATCTCACCATGGGTCTCAAGAAAGCCATTGATAAGGTTCAACCTAAGAAAATAGCTGTGAGTAGAGGCAGTAGAGGATGTCCCTCCTTGATTAAGAAAATGTGTGAAGTATGGGAAGAACTGCAAAGTTTTGTTGAAAAAACTCACCCAGATAAAGCTGTAGCAGGCCGTTGCATTGACCTTTTAAATGATAATGTGATGTCTTACTACAGACAAGTGTTAAAATGTAGGGAAAAACAAGTGTCTTTTGAGAAATTCTTAGTAAGACAAGCAAGTCCTAGTGGTATGCAGGCAAAATGTGCCAGTGTGTGCATACCAGTGAAGTCCTCACTGCCTGATGTGATAATGGAAAGGGACTCCCCTTCCAAACAGTAACTCCTTTCCTCCTCCCCCCTCCTCACCATCTTCCATACGCCTACAGCATTCAAGAGCAAGGTAAGTAATAACTTGAACATAGTTTTGTAGGTTTATTTAGATGAATTAGGTATAAAAATTTAGTTTGATATGGGGTTTTTGGGGTAGTCAGGAACGGATTAATTCATTTCCCATTATTTCTTATGGGGAAATTAGCTTCAGAATACGAGTTTTTCGGAATAAGAGCTGTCTCCAGGAACGAATTAAACTCTTAAACTGAGGTACCACTGTACTGAGGTACGGTAAAAATTAGGACATTAAACATAATACAGTACAGGGTAGAAAACACAATCAGCTTTGCCCATAGTAGGAAAACAGCATGTCAAATATTTGGGAATAATGATGTCTGATGACCCAACGTTTAGGAAGCATAACCAAGCAAATATTGCGTCAGCCAGAAAAATTATAGGATGGATTACGAGAACTTTCAAATCCAGGGATTCCATCACAATGGTTGTACTATTCAAATCACTTGTGCTGTCCCATCTTGAGTACTGCTCAGTATTCACTTCCCCCTTCAGAGTAGGAGAGATTGCTGAAATAGAGGGAGTTCAGAGAACATACACGGCATACATAGACATGATAAAGCACCTAAATTATGGGATTGTTTCAAAGCTCTCCAAATGTACTCGCTAGAAAGGAGACGAGAGAAATATCAAATAATATACATGTGGAAAATACTGGAGGGCCAGGTACCAAATCTACACAGTAAAATAACAACTTACTGGAGTGACCGACATGGAATAAAATGCAGAATAGAACCAATGAAGAACAGGGGTGCCATAAGCTCAATTAGAGAACACTGTATAAACATCAGAGGTCCACGGTTGTTCAACATCCTCCCAACGAGTATAAGAAATATTACCGGAACAGTTGTGAACATCTTCAAGAGAAAACTAGATAGTTTTCTTCAAGAAGTGCTGGACCAACCTGGCTGTGGTGTATATGTGGGCCTGCGGGTCGCTCCAAGCAACAACCTGTTGGACCAAGCTCTCACAAGTCAAGCCTGGTCTCGGGCTGGGCTTGGGGAGTAGAAGAACTCCCAGAACCCCATCAACCAGGTATCAAACAGGTACATCACTTAGATGACAGTGATGCTACTTTGGTATAAACCTAGTAGAACACACTCATATAAAGTTTTAGTAAACTGACATTCTAAAGGGTATTGCCTTTTTATATTCATTTATGTAATACAGTATTATCTTTATGTTTATATGAGTGCTTAGTTACATGACTCATTTAGTTGATGTTGGATTTACTGTATTGTTTAAGCCTGGTCTCGGGCCGGGCTTGGGGAGTAGAAGAACTCCCAGAACCCCATCAACCAGGTATCAAACAGGTACATCACCTAGATGACAGTGATGCTACTTTGGTATAAACCTAGTAGAACACACTCGTATAAAGTTTTAGTAAACTGACATTCTAAAGGGTATTGCCTTTTTATATTCATTTATGTAATATTATCTTTATGTTTATATGAGTGCTTAGTTACATGACTCATTTAGTTGATGTTGGATTTACTGTATTGTTTAATACTGTAGTGTGTCATATAAATAATTTATAATTCAGACTGAAAAAGACACTAAATGTGTGATGTTAACGTTATCTTTCTGAACCAACATTTGAAAGTCACTTTGGCCTCACTGGCTGTGCTACTAAAAATAATAATGAATATTGGTAAAGAAAAACAAACATAAATGCTATGCTAAATAACAAGGCGAATTTTAAATGGTAACTAAAGAGAAGCTGAAAAACCTGAAATATAGAGAGCAGAAATTTAATTTAAAAAGGTGGTGAGCCGAACACATGACTGGCAGTGGAGAGGAGCCATAGCTCCCTAAAAAGTCAATGCCTAGGTGTATTGCACGTCACTGTAAGTTGTATATGGTTGAATTGTGGTACAGTACTGGAACACTACAGATACTGAAGGTCCCCCCTCTACAGGAAGTGGTAAAAATTTATCCAAGTCACAACTGAAGTGGTGCATGAAGTTCACCAACCCAAGTTCACGTAGTTAGCCCACCTGTCAAAGCACCAGGGAGGCTCTAGTGACAAGTTAAGGATGGATGTGAGACGAGACCTTATCAAGCTTAAGAGGGGAAGAGGAAGGAAGGAAGGGGGAGAGAGACTTGAAGATCAAGGTCAAAACTGAGGGGACGAGACAATACCCGAGTAGCTCAATAGGAAGCAGTTCTATTAGGCATGAGCTTCCATTTCTCGAGAGAGGAAATGTCATAGTACAGTACCGGACAGAGAGCATTGTAATGCTGGATGGCCTGTCAAGCCACCACATTTTGGATAGGAGATCTATAGACATGTGATGAATCCTCTCGAGAAGCTTGGCACAAAGATCAAAAGAGGTTCTGGAAGGGTTTGTGTAACACTGCGGCTAGTCGTGTGCATGAGGAGACAGGCTGGTAACAGAGCTGAACCAGAAACAGTAGAGCCAGCTAGATGACACAGATCACAATGTTCTCCAGCTTCAGCAGGACAAATAAACAAGATTTGGACTGGAAGGTACAGGTAAACTGTCTCCTACTTGTTCCAATCAAGACAGCATCCAACACAGTGGCATTGCAATCGTGGAAGTGTCACATATATAGGGAGTTTCTAGGTATGCTTGAATGCAGAGATCCCACTGGGGAAGGTCAAACATTTCTCATATCCACAGAAAGAAGGCCTTGTCCATCTCTCACTCCATCTTCACTGAACAAAACTGAGAGAGGTTGTCTGGCAGCACATTTGACACCTCTTCGCTGTGGATCACTTTGAGGTTTGAAGCCCAAGAAGGCAAAAGAGAAACTACAGCCAACGTCCAATGCCACAATGGAAAGAACTTAACAGATCCACTCTGGTAGATGCTGGAGCTGAGAAGGAAGGCTGATCCTTCTATGAGAAGGATGTTCTAAAGCTTCCACTATTTCCTGAACATTAACATGAGCTCCAACCAGCACTGGAAATCTTGGATGATATCTTAAGAGAAGGAAGTGGGTGGGCCTTTAAGGACCCAAATCCTGAACAATTTCCAAAGAAATTTGCAACAAGAATAAAATTACTCAAGGCCATGAAATATCAAACATGGTGTTCTTGTAAATGATAATGAGCATAAAAATAGAGGAACTTAATCAGTGCCTTCAGCAAGACATGCCCTGTGAATACAAAACATGGGTAAACTTCAGCTAGCTGTGGATGTTCAGGAGAAACTGACACCAGAGGTGACTTGGCCCCAGAACCAACTGTAGGTGGTAGGCAAGCCAGGCTGACAGGGGGTCTCCAGGAGGAAAATGAAGATGAAAACAAGGCACTTAACTGGATCGAGTGTGCCCAGCTGTCATAAGCACCAATCGGGAAACTGTGATGGGCTCAAGGCAGGGAACCTGACTGGTGTGGGTACTGCTATCTGGTGGTAGCCAGATGGGCAACTGGCAGTTTACTTGCAAAGATTTTTGAGTGTTTGTGTCAAATTTCTGTACAGTATAATCACTGGCGTGTTTCAAACTTTTCTCCTGTGCTGCCCTAGTTCGGCTCCAATATAAAAGACATTTGAAATGATCTCTATTATGGCAGTACAGAGTGTCACCCTGTCATAACTATCATAAGCTTGTCTAATGGTATGTTTCAATGATATTGCCTTATGGAGAAATGAAAAATTCAGACATTGGCCTTTTTCTAAGAATTTATTACAGAGTCATGATGTGCTAATAAATTAAGTATAGTACTGAATTTGTCAAGGTTGAGGAATAACACTATTGATGCATTGTCAGAGTAAAGATGGATGAATGCCTTAACATCTCAGAAGATGGTTGTGCATAAACATAATGTATTCATTAACAAAAATTTGTTACAAAACTTAGTGGGTAAATTTTGTAGCTTACAGGCTTGTCTATAATGGAAGTTTTACAGTATCTTGTCCTGTACCTCTAAATTGACATGCTTCTTTTTATGCCTGTCTAAATATACTGTACTGTAACTTACGTCAGAAATATGATACATATGACACACAGGTTTGAGAAAATGTGCTTACATAGTATTTAACATTAAAATCAATTAACATTGCAGAATTGACCTCTGTCCTGGTTAGCTGAAATGCATAATGTGAAGGTCCATCATGGAGGACACTGAGTTTATTACTGGGGACATTTGTTCAACTAATGAAAGGGAATTAGATGACATTGGCACGGGATGCAATAACACTATATTCGTAGCCACTCACTTGGAACAAAATGGCCAGGAATCGACAAAATCATCTGAGGAGAAATCTGACAAGGTGGCAGAGAGTTGCTCGCTACAGTCATCGCCGGAAACTGAAGCACAACCATTTTGTGATGCCAACCTCATTTCAAGCTATAGGGAACATCAAAAGCTTAAACAGGTAAACATTGATATATTATCGGGTATCAGAGGTATCTTAGCACTTCGTATTTATGCTATAGTAAAATGTTCAGTGATGCTATAGGTTAGGATGTGTGTTTACAATCATGTTATTGTGACTTATCTTCTGCACAGTCCTAAATGTACACAATATATTGAAGGGTCTGGGTTCTAAACTCATTGAACAACAAGGAACTCTTGAGGTACCAGCTTCCTTTTCCAGTGCCTCAGTGTGGCAATACAGAAGGGAAATATGCACTGCATTTATAGTTCTTGCCCATTATCCAAGGAGCACAAGGAATTTGACAGCCTGTGGCAACTTTCTACCTTCTATAAGTTAACTTATGTTACGTAATAAAGTTTCAAATGAAATAAATACAAATTTAAGAAAAATATTCTTTGTTTACATAAAAAGATTTTGAGTTGTAATTCTCTTCTAGCTGAACTTTTAACACTTGATCTAGAATATATCACAAAATGACACTTGACATAGGCTGACCCTTTAAGTGGAGAAAAGAGAGAGATGCCTTTCCCAATTGTCCATCAGTAACTAGCTAAATGTCAAGTCTGTTTCATAATTTTTGCAGGAAGTGATGGATGTTGGTGAAGAATTCAGTGATGAGGATGATTATAATGGTGTGGAAGGTAGTGGGGATGAAGAGATGGAATCTGAAGAAGAACTCCAAAAACTTGATAACGCGGTCAAGAATGAAGAGGCACAAACTTCATATGGAAAAAGTGAAGAGAAAAAGGTGAAAAGAAGTATTTCAATTTATCACTTCTACTTCTAATAAGTACAGTATAAATAATGTGATCTGATTAAGGATACCATTTTAGGTAACACAATATCTTTAAATACTGTGACTGTCACTTGAACCATTCCTTATGCATTGGTATTTTCTTAGTTCTGGAAGTCTGTATATTGAGGTGTATATAGCTTTATCTTTGCCAGCCATATTTCTTTCCACAATCATTATACCCATTTATTTGTGTCATTTTCATGCTGCCATGTAAACATTGTTTAATTTCTTGCAGGATGGCGACTGCAAAAACTCATCGTTGTCACTTTACTCTGGCATGAGCGACATTATTAACGAATCATTCCGAAGTGGGTCAAATTCATCACCATCATCATGTTCTTCCACTCCGTCCCTATCCCCATGTAAGACCTCACTAGGTGGAATGTCTCGACTGCAGACCTTTTCCTCCAGTCTAGTGCACAAAGGGGGTGGCCTTCTGGTCCATCATCCTGTTACCCCGAAGAAACGGGTTGTTACTAAGGCAAAGACGGACCACCTGAGCGATGAGCTTAATTTAGGATACAGGCAAGTGACAAGTTTGTTTAATAAAATGATACAGACTTCTTATACCTCTTGCAAGTGAATGAATGTTTTAGTCTTTCTCTTCCATGTTATTTCACATTTGTTGCAGCTGGCTGTTTTAAATGCTGTTTTGGAATTAGATTTTCCGCTACTCATGATATTGTTTGATATATATTTATTTGGGTGATTAGTATTCATCTGATTGTGTGGGAGATGGAAGACTATTGATGCCATGCAAAATTGAAAGGATTTTGAAAGATTTGGATGGTGATGAGTAGAACAATATGGAACAAAAGGCCCAGGCCATTTAAGAACTATTTTTGGGTTCACATAACAGATCATGCTACTCATGAGCATTATTTGGTGTTTGTAGTTCTACACACTACCACCTGTTGGACCAAGCTCTCACAAGTCGAGCCTGGCCTCGGGCTGGGCTTGTATAAGAGTAGAAGAACTCCCAGAACCCCCATCAAGTAGGTGGTACCACCTATCATGACATAACAGAATTTGTCAAAGTACTAAATTGAATCAAAAGATTTTAGCCATTGAAACTGTACCATCCTTATTTTTTTTAATTACAGTACTGACAATATAGAATTGAACAAAGCTTTATTGCTGTGAAAGCATTAACCCCTGTACTACACTCACAAGATATCTTGTGGGAAATGAAGCTGCACTGCACTGCGCAAAGCGCCTTTAGGCGCTCTGAGAGTTGTGCTTATTGTTTTTTAAGTAGGCTATATTTTAATGTTTTTTAATGTTTTCATTACTCTGTGTTTTGAAATGGAAATAGTTGACATGTTGACATTAACTTTACCTGAACATTTGTAAAAACACCAAAAATGTGTCCTTGACAATTGCACCAAGACGTTTTTGCCGAAAATGGGTGAGCAGTGCAGGGGTTAATATTTGGTGCACTCTCTAAGATAACTTGTTTGTAGGTACAGATATAGCAAACAATTCAAAACTTGTGTGGGCACACAGGGCTCACATCCTGCTTCTCAGGCCACCAGTAAACAGATGCCATCTTGAAAATATTTGTCTGCATCCCTCCTGGCCATGAGATCCTTAGTACTGAGTGAGCGACCAAGGGTAGTACTGCAAGAAGTGGGGGACCAACCAGGCTGTAGTGGACATGTGTGCCTGCAGGCCAAAGTGGGACTTGGATATCCAATTATCCAAGTTATCACAAGTTGAGCCTGGCCTCAGGTGGGGCTTGGGGTGTAGAAGAACTCTCAGAATCCTCACCAGGTATGCTCCAGATATGCAGCACGAGTTGCCAGCACTGCCATGTAACTCGGGGCCACACCACCACTTGATAGCGATGAATAAAATAAGTACTGTAACTGATTATTTTAAGATGATACAGTAGTGCCATAGGTAATCCTGATCATGATGAAGACTATGTACTGTATAAGGTTCAGGCATCAGTGGACACAGTGCAAGTTATGATGATCACAGTGCAAGGTAGACAGCCACAGCACGCTGCTAGTGTTTCGTGCAGCTACTCATGAAACAACCTCGTGCTCTTTTGGAAAAAACTTGTGGAAAATTATTTATATTCAAGATTTAATGACCAGGATTCTGATGATAATAGCAGCATTGTGCCTAGAGTTAGCAATGCGCATATGTCTAAGTCATGTGGGAGTTGTCAGCTGACTGGTGTGTTGATGTTATGCTGTGTTTGAGCCCACCGAACAAGCTTAGTGGTTCGTTGTGGTGCACAAAAATGTAGTCATATGTAATGTGTGTGTGTGTATATAGTGTAATAACAGCAAAACAGTACTGTGTGTTTTATTGTTCAAAGTATTCAATATTTTTTAAACACCCATTCAGTACAGTGGTTAAAATCATAAAATAATTTTTAATAAATTTATTTGTTGCAGAATTTTGGGTGAGCTGATGTCGGATTACCAGAAGG
This sequence comes from Procambarus virginalis, assembly GCA_020271785.1. Taxonomy (NCBI): domain Eukaryota; kingdom Metazoa; phylum Arthropoda; class Malacostraca; order Decapoda; family Cambaridae; genus Procambarus; species Procambarus virginalis. Next base: position 7,069,478 of record WNGS01163813.1, on the reverse strand, counting down.
GCAGCAATACCCCATTTATGGAACCTGTTGGGGTGGACCCGGAGAGAAATAAGGATTACTTGGAAGTTGTGAAAAAACCATTGTGGCTTAAGAAAAGTGAGTAGGGTGAAGATATGTTTGTATTTGTTGAATGCTCAAAATGTCTTATAGAAAATACATTGGCATTAAAAAGCAAGAAATGGAACAAAACAAATTTTTTTGTTTTTCCCTGGTTTGGCGAGAGGTGGATGCTTTATCTTGAGGTTACCTTAAGGTGTTTTTTGGGGCTTAGCATCCCCGCGGTCCGGTCGTTGACCAGGCCTCCTAGTCGACAGGGGTAATTTTGTGGTTTTACACCAGGTGCAATTGGTGTAATTAACCAAATTAATAATTTGGTGTGTTCCTTAATTGTATTAAATACATATATTCAGGATGAACTTCAAATTGATATTAAAATTGAAGAATTAAGCTTTGTAAGTGGACATGAGTGAAGTTGCAAGTTATAGAGTGGAATATTATGGTATAATACCACAAACAGGTGGAATATTATGGTATAACATCACAAACTGGTGAAACATTTTATACTCATATTGAGTCATAATCAATTTATCATATTTTTTTATTCATGTATATATATATATGTAGTATTTGTAATATCATAAATTTTAGAATATGAAATTTATTAAACAATATAATTCTCATTGATTTTTACTGTAACTTTGAATCCAAGTTGTTAATTTTAAATATCACTTGTTACTTTCACATAACAGAAAGTGATAACATAACACAGTCACATCACATAAAATATTTACATTTTTTGTTTCTGTTTACAGTTAAGGAGGATCTGTTGGCTGGGAACTACCATACACTGACGGAGCTAATTGGTGACCTGCGGACAATGTTAGAGAATGCTTATCGTTATTATGGACCTTCCAACTCTATTTCTAAAAAGGGTTTGCGACTAGAACACATGATGGAACAAAAAATTGCACTCCTTCCAAAGTATGTTGTTTGAGTTTGTTGAGAGATTTCAAAGTTAATAACTGAAATTGCTTGTGTTTATTTTCAGAATTTATGATTGCAATGCTATAGAGGAAAGGTATGATTCTCATCTTGGTCCTTCCTCTAATATGATGCAGGAGGGTTCCAGGGATTTGGAGCTTCCTGAAGACTGTCCTTGGATGCCCTTTGATCCTCTTTTGGCTCTAGTACCCAGGCCTGTGGGTCTGCTGCCTTTCCAGATGGAGATTCTCATATTTCCCTTCCAAGTACAATCTTGATGCTGTCTCGGCTGCACAGTTTTGTTATCTTAAAGTTAGGCTCGGCTTGACTTGCTTCAGTTTCTGCTCCGATGTGAACTCGTTCAGGTCAACTGCCACTTCCTGGTTACTGTCCTAATTTTATTGTTACTGATGTTTCTTGTCCTTGATGTTATTCCTTTGTAGTGGTCAATTGTGCCTAGTTTACACATTCCTTTTCCTGCAATGTTAGGGCATGGCAACTTCCCTCAGACAATGTCTCGTGGTGAACTACAAAGCTTGAATTTATTTGGTAGAGGTGCATCATTTATTCAATGCAAAGGCTCTTTGCTCATACTTGGAGCTCTGTTCTGCCTTCTTTTCCACTCATCACCGCAGGGCTTTGGGGTTTGCTTTCAGCTCACTGCTGTGGGTTGCATCTGGTCCTTGCAGTTTTTTTTTTATTGCTTGCCTGCAAGATTGTCCTGCTACTTTGGCTGCAGGTGCCACTGGGTGACTGAGCCTTCCCCAGAGGTGCAGGTTGTGTCTTGGGCTTTTCTTCACCACCTGTGTGTGTTGGGGTGGTTTCATGGGGTGCACTTGGCATTTCACTTTCATACGGAGTATGTCATAAATGATCTGCATCTTTTGGGAGTCGCTATCTACTGGTCAATGTGGGCATTCTTTGGTGCCTGGGCCTCAGGCGGTGGTGCTGCCCTCGTCGGTGGCTTCCTCCTCCTGTGTGAACTGGCATTCCTTTTCTCTCGAAAGACTGCCTATTAGCTTCTCATTGGCCTTGGGAGCTGCACTTGCCCCTGTGGGGAGATGGTGATAGTCTGTTATGTCTTCTCATTTGGTCATGTGACATCAGTTCCAGCACCCATTTAGTTGTGTGTGTTTGCCCTTTTCTAGTTTAATCATGTGGTTTTTGAGATATTGGCACCATACAACCACTGCATATTCCAACTTTGGTCTCGCAATGGTCGTGAACAATTTCTTTAATATTTCACCATCCATGTATTTAAAAATGATTTTAAAGTTTGATAGCATAGCATATGCTTCTCTCACTATGTTCTTTGTGATCCTCAGGTGACTTTTTTTTTTTTTTTTTTTTTTTTGCAAGAACTACCCCAGATCTCTTTATTAGAATTCTTTAAAGTTTTTTCACATAATTTATAGGTTGTATGACCTATTTTCTCTTATTCCACATTCCATAATGTGATATTTATTCATATTAATTTTCATTTACCAAGTGCAGGCGATGAGTCACAATAACGTGGCTGAAGTATGTTGACCAGACCACACACTAGAAGTTGAAGGGACGACGACGTTTCGGTCCGTCCTGGACCATTCTCAAGTCGCTTGTGACTTGAGAATGGTCCAGGACGGACCGAAACGTCGTCGTCCCTTCAACTTCTAGTGTGTGGTCTGGTCAACATTTACCAAGTGTTGCTTCGTACGCTTATTTTGTCCAGGTCTTCTTGAAGGGTATACCTAGTCATAAATACCTAGTATTTGTGTGTACATCTGATAACATTCTACTTACATAAAGGAAGAAATGTATATGTTTATGTCTCAGAATGTTCGGTAATATGTTTATTGTGTGATGTGTGTCTATATATGTATGAACACGTTGTACTGAACAGGATGAGAATAGCTTGAGCTACCTCATCCCTTTGTGTGTATTTTACCTCAATAAACTTAGTTCAATTTCAATTCAATTTCTTGAAGGGCATGACAATCGTCTTAAGTTTCTGGCATCCTTGGTAGCTTGGCATTATCATTATCAAACATGTTCATATAATTCTGTTTTCCTTCTGGTAGATTGTTTATATAGACAGCGAACATTACTGGTGCTAGAACTGAAGCCTCTGGTACTCCACATGTAACACTTCTCCAGTCTGAAACATTGTCTCTGATTACTGCCCTCATTTTTCTGTCAGAAAATTTTTCAGCCATGTCACAAGTTCCCAGTCGCTCTTCCAGCATGTTCCAGTTTCCAAAACACCCTCTTATGTGGGACTGTGTCGAAAGCCATTTTTTAGGTTCAGATAAATGCAGTCAACCCAACCCTCTCTTCCTGTAAAATCTCTGTGGCTCTGTCATAGAAACTAACTAGATTTGTTACACATGATCTTATTGATCAAAAACCAAACTGTCTGTCTGTAATTGTGTCATTTCTCTCCAGGTGTTCTACCCATTTGGTTTTAATTATTTTGTTCCAATGTTTTGACTACTATTCTTATAAATGTCTCTAGGTTTTACAGGTCTCTAATTAAGAAGAACTAATCATTCCTGCTATCATTTTTGTATCTTGAAACTGCATTAGCCTTTTTCCATATATCTGCCAAGACTCCTGTACACAAAGATGACTGAAAAATCAAGTGAAGTGTTGTGCTGAGCTCAGATGCACGTTCTCCCCGCCAAACACACACCGAAACTACGACGTTGGCACAACGTTCGAACAAGTTTTAACACCTCCTAACCAGTTATAACAACGAATATAGCAAGTTGTAACAACGTTCTAATACGTCATAAACACGCTAAGCCAAGATGTAACAACTTTATTACAAGTTGTAACAAGCGGAAAATAGAGACAGTTTCGGTTTGTGTTTCCAGGGTCAGAACCCATGGTGAAATGCCATCTGGGGCAACTGCTTTGTTTCTACTTAGTTCATTGAGCATTTTTTCGACTACATCTTGAGACACCTCTATGTACTCTTAAGTTGTTTTGAGATTTGTATTGTGTCCAGTTATCTGAAAACATCATTTTGCTCACACATTTTGGAACGGTTCATTTAGCGTTTTTCATAGAATATGGCAGCATAGAATAATGCATTAGGAAGCGATGTGGTGGAGGCTGACTCCATACACAGTTTCAAGTGTAGATATGATAGAGCCCAATAGGCTCAGGAACCTGTACACCTGTTGATTGACGGTTGAGAGGCGGGACCAAAGAGCCAGAGCTCAACCCCCGCAAGCACAACTAGGTGAGTACACATTTACTTTTCATTCTCTGTGAATCTGTTCTCCATTTTCATCCTCTGAATTTTATCCGTTTCCTACAATTTGTTTTTAACGAATTTATAGAATAAACCTGGTTCTCTACACAACGTAACATGCATATATATCTGAACGTTGCGGTCCTTCAGGCAGCATAGAATAATTCCTAATTTTTTGGCAGGGAGGTTCGGGAGCTTTGCACGTTAGAAAAGACCTCTGGCCAGCCACCTGAAGACATCACCCAGAAACATCGAAATAAAACTGCCAAGATCTCTGTCAATGGTAAAGTTCAAGTTTTCTTTTAGTTATGATCTTACTTTTCAAAGTTTAATTATGAATCAGTTTGCAGGTTTTTGCTAGTAAAGAACTTAGAAGGTTTGTAGGCAATAATTAGTTTTGGTATGTTCTTAGTAATTAAGTACGTGAATAGTTGTGGCCTGATTAAATATTAGCCGAGCACACTGGTAATTACCCAAGTGTAGTTACAGGATGAGAACTAACCACGTGGTGTCCCGTCTTCCCAGTGCTCTTGTATATGTTACATTCTCATACAGTAGTTATTACCCAGCAGATAAATTACCTCTGATTAACCATAGAGAGAGAGAGAGAGAGGATGAGGCAGATGGAAGTGTATATCTAGCAGTGTTTGCACTGACTCAAGTAATCACTTTGCATATCTGCCTCCTCCATAGTTTCACCCCATGTTTGCCTGTCACGTGTTATAGTACCTGTCCCAAATCTTCCAGCATATAGTTACCTGGTGCTCATTGAAAGGGCAAGTTATTGACTGTTCAGATCCATCCTGAACACCACAACAGGGATGGTTCCAAGAGAGTCCGCCCAACCACTTGGGCTGAAGGGTAGAGCAACGGTCTCGCTTCATGCAGGTCAGCGTTCAACCCCCGACGTCCAAGTGGTCAGGCACCATTCCTCCTTGTCCATCAAAATCCTTATCCTGAACCCTTCTCAGGGCTGTAAAGTCATAATGGCTGGCATTTTCCCCTTGAGACTTCCCTCCCTTCCCAAGAAGAGTCCAGCCATTGAGTCCCCAAACATAGCCAATGATGCATCACAAGCCATGCATACATACAGTATTTGTAATTGCAAGGTACATAAAACTGACTTCCTAGAATGATGTGTTCTAATGTTGACCAGACCACACACTAGGTGAGGAGGGGTGATAGGGAAACGACGTTGGCGGGGCACTCTCGTGCCTCAGTGTCCCTGGTATCACGTGTCTCAAGTGATTCGATGATGAGGAATGTTAGCTGTAGATGCAGCAATAATAGGCCAACGAGCGCGTAAGGGAGCAAAGATAGTATGCAGCTAGAGGGGGATATTGTTGTAGGAAATATAGATACTGCACGAGGGCCTATTGGCCCATACGAGGCAGCTCCTTTAAAACCACCGAATGAGAGGGAGATAATAATAGGAATAAGAAGAGGATAGTAAGGGAACGGTAAGAGAAAAGAAAAATGTGTGACTCCGTGGGTATTCATCTTTCTCTGTCTACCGCATGAACCCATGCATAGTGGCATGTACATATCACTGTCTTTTCGCCTACCATCCTCTTCCTGTTAAGAAAGTGTCCTTCGTCCCTCTTCTCTTCCTCCGGCTGTTATGCCTCGGCGAACCCTCAGTTTCTGATTCTGAAATTGCCTTTATCTACAAATCATTCTCGTCGTGCCTTGGTTACCCTTGTGCATTTCAACAACCGTGCCACCTCAATTAAAACTCTTAGCATCCTACACCTTGCTTCCAACACTAGTACGTAACACTGTACTATGTCTTCCCTTCATATCAGGATGAACTCAAAACTTTTACCAATACCTTTTTGTCTCTCTATGACTATAAAGCTCGCCTTTCGATCAACCTAACACTACTTCGTAGCAATCTAGTTTCACACTGCTCCTCCTGCCTCGATAACTGCTCTGCTGGTTCTACTCTTATTTCTGTTCGTCCTTGTCCTCTCCAATACTTTGGCAAAACTGGCGTGTACTACTGAATGTCAGACATTAAATGAACACAAGAGACAGTGTCAAGTCCGCCTAGACACTAACAATGCCTCTTCTGTCATGTGAGGGATTCTCAGTCATCCTATTGACTGGTCTTCCTCAATATAATCGTTCCTGCCTCTACTCTACAACAGACGCTGTCTTGTTTTGATCGGCTCTAATACACAATGTACCCAACATGAACTTAGATCCCTGGCTATTGTTGTCTGTGGACAGCCTCTTCCCTTTCTAGACACAGTATAGGTACTGTACTCAAATGCCTGTCGTAACGCTTCTAACAAGCGTGACTTTACATAAGCTTACCCTTCCATGTATCTTTCTTCCTCTTTCCTATTCTTTCTCTCTCTCCCGTTTTTTTTCTGGTCAGCATGTTTTTTGCTCTTACAGGTTTCCACTACTATCCCTCCTTCATTATTCTCTATATATTAGCAGCCTCCTCATCTACCCGGTGGTATTATAATGGAGCCTGCGCTCGTAATGACCATACCCACTGGCTCAAGCAGTGGCTTACTATACTAGCACCCGTCTGACGTACATTTATTCCGTGTTACTCCTCACCCCCTTACTACATTGTCCCATTTTAGTATTTCAGCTGCGATCTTAGCTTTATGTACACTGCATTCTAACTACATCACAATCGATCTTGAGAATGGGTCACAAGCGACGGACCGAACCCATCCTGTCCCCTTCACCTTCCTTAGTGGGCTAGGTCCTGGTCAAATAGCACCCTATAAGGGGGGGGATAAAAAGATAAGATATAAGTACAGTAAGTGGAAGCCCTGCCGGTCAGTGGCAATAAGTACATTGACAGGTGAGACTTCATCGCACGCAATGTTCTAATGTTCATAAGTCGTGATATTGATTATTTATATAAGAAAAATAGTTGCTAAGAGATTATATATACATTACATTTTAAGTGTTGGACAGCTGCCAGTGTCAGTTGTGAAAACACTTAAGGCTAGATTATTCTCTCGGCCAATTTTTTTAATGAGCGTCCTTATCAGATCACTGATATGTTGTACAGAGTTTGAATACAGTTGTTCTGCATGTGACACAATTGACATAAATCATGTGTAGAATGACTGATGTGCCCACTCGTTCAAATGGGAGTTGTTACACTCGCCTGTACAGAGGATGCCTCTGCTCAATACCAAAAGTGTATGTAGACAAAACTACATGACCATCTGTGCTCACTTACGCAGTAGCTGATGATGCCCAGGCTCACACAATTTCGAGTCTGCCTCAGGGGGGAGTAGAACAACTCCCAGACCCCATGAAGCAGTATCAGTAATTCCTAAGTGTAGTTACAGGATGAGAGCTACGCTCGTGGTGTCCTGTCTTCCCAGCACTCTTTGTCATATAATGCTTTGAAATCACTGACGGTTTTGGCCTCTACCACCAAATATAAAAAAAGTAGACAGTTTTCTTCAAGAAGTGCCGGACCAACCGGGCTGTGGTGGGTATGTGGCCTGCGGGCCGCTCCAAGCAACAGCCTGGTGGACCAAGCTCTCACAAGTCTCACCGTGCTCTACACACCCGACACCACCAATACCCGACACCAACAGTGACCTGGCCCCAGTGCATAACATTTCCAGAAGAACATTGACAACAAATGATAATGCACATAGTCTGTATTTTTATATTAATAATTATATTGGTATTCAATTAACAGGATTGTATATTGTGCCGTGAATTTCTTGCAAACTGGTGGTTGTTTTGGCCCTTCTTAGAGCGTCCAGTTCTATTCATCTGATTTTTGCTATTTTTCCTTCAATTACCCGGTATTATATTTTTTATTAGTACAATAATCAAGCACAAATATTTTCATATAGATGTTTCATTCCAAACTTACATAGAAAATGTAATTTTTGCTATAAAAACTAAAGCTAGATTTTATGGATATACTGCAGTTAGTAAATCAGGGTCGGTGGTACAATATTGTATTTTCTTGATTAACTAGAAGCATAATATGTTGCATCAGATTCTATCCAAATTGGAATCTCACAGCCCTTGTGAATTTGTTCTACTGAGGATATTGATTGTGCAGAAGGGGAGCCGGTCGGCCGAGCAGACAGCACGCTGGACTTGTGATCCAGTGGTCCTGGGTTCGATCCCAGGCGCCGGCGAGAAACAATGGGCAGAGTTTCTTTCACCATATGCCCCTGTTACCTAGCAGTAAAATAGGTACCTGGGTGTTAGTCAGCTGTCACGGGCTGCTTCCTGGGGGTGGAGGCCTGGTCGAGGACCGGGCCGCGGGGACACTAAAGCCCCGAAATCATCTCGAGATAACCCTCTCGAGTAGCCACAATGGACATAAAATGGCGTACCAAAAAAAAAAAAACAGAAATAAACCTAACCTACCATAATCTAACCCTAACCAAACCGAGCCACCCTAGCATAGAAAACATGATTGTTTGTGAGCCACTATAATTATAGTAAATCATATTTTGGCCAGTGGGGCTTTTTAGCATCACAAGTTATGCATTACTGTATTTAAGAGGACAGTTTGATATTTTAATATGAGGGTTGGTGTGGGTTATAGTATTAATGCAGGGTAGTGAGGGGGTAAGGTATAAGGAAGGCACATGGAAATTGAGAAAGCCTTTTAAATATTTAAGTGAAAAACAATTACCATACCAATTAGATGTTTGAATTTTTCAAACGTCATTGAATAATAAAATATGGGAAAATAATATGTGATGGTAAATATTTTTTTTTTTTTTTTTTTTTTACAAACAGGTGACATTTTTTCTCGTATGTTTGTATCGTGTCCGTGGATGCAGGGTTCAGCGGGACAAAGAACTGAAGAAAAGAAGAATGGAGGCCATGCGACAGGCCAAGCGAGATCGTGAGCAAGAGGTCATAGAATGGGAAAAAGACCTGATACGGGAGCCAATTCACACTCATATGAGAGCTATGTGGGAGGTAAGCATGCTGTTTCCTCCTGTTCTCGTGATTTAGTACCATTACATATACCTGAGAAAGTTCAGTAAGTAAAGGGTTAGATTAACATCTCGTGTCTAATAGACATAGAAACAAAATAGTGTAGGTGGACAAAAGATTGGGAATAATGATTTAATTCAAATCATTGTAATGAATTAGCAAAGCAGGAAGATTGGAATCAAGAGGTTGCATTTAAAGTTGTTGGTAAAAGAACAAATGGTGGCACTGGAGACTCTTGTGTTTGGTCTGGCAATTCGTTTTATTACTCTCATTTCACCCATATCATGTCAGACTAGCAGTGCATGTTTTGACTTTGTCAGGGGCCCTTTTTTTTCCTTGAGGCAGGGTTCCTGTGCCCTGGGTTCCTCTCACCCGTTTCTTTTTCTGATTTGTATTAAATTTTAAGGCCTCCAGGTGTCTTTTCTGCTTGATTCTCCTTCCTTATTCCTTCTTCATGCCCTGATTCCTGACTTTGACTAGTTAGATGCTCTTCATCTGCAGTGTGGTTCCCTTGGGTGTACCTGTTGGCTGTCTCTAAGGTTCCTGCTCCTGCCTTTGCTGTGGCACTGGTTGTTCTCTTCTTGTATGCTGTTTCCTCTTCAATATGGAGCTTTGGTGTTCTCGGGTTCCTTGCAGCCATTTCCCACCTGCAGTGCCATGTCTTTGAAGCACGTGTGTGCCTTCAGGAAGTTTGTGTGTCTCTGGTCCTCAGTCCATATCTGTGAATACATTCCTTGGTCTGCCGTTGCACACTCATAAGAGCCCTTTCTTGTTCTTATGTGGTTAGTCCATTTTAGGCACTGGTGAGTAAGCTGAGAGAGGCTGCCAAGGAGTGCCAGTCCAGAAATAATGTATTGAAAGTAATTAAAATTAAACTTTTTCTGGGTCACATCTTGGTAGCTGTTCCCACCCTGGAGTCTGTTTTCATGGGTAAAATTTTCACTGCAACTTGAGTGTGGGAGGGTTGGCTCGTTCTGAATCATAGGTAGCTTTAGTCGTCATATGGTGACATCAAGGCAATCAGCTTTGTAGAGATTAGTTTAGAGAGTTGTTGCCAATTGGAGATTTCCAAACGTTTTCTCTTGAGTCTAGTTTTGAAGTGCTTCCTTTATTGGCAGTTGACCTCAGTAGTGGGTTGATCTTAGATCCCCCACTATTTTCCCAGCTGTGATGAAGGAGCATGCGACGATGGTGCTTTTCACCAGCGTGCTGAGTTTGTCACCAGGAACCTGCCATTTTCACTATTGTCCTATACATCCTGGTGTGGTAAGCTGAGAGAAGCTACCGAGGGATACCAACACAGCTGGAAATATTGCCATTCAGTCATGGTAACAAGCCTATGCAGCTGTAACCTCCTTCATTCTTACCCAGGTATGATTTGCCTGCATTTTGTCTTGGTTCCCTCCTCCTGGCCTGATTCGTTGTGCCTTATATCCATCATACTCTGTCTTGTGGTCGCGTTACCCTGCTGCTGCTGCTGCACTTTTGAAATCCCCCATACATGCTTTCCCCTATGCATATAATCTGTTTCCTACATTACATTTATTGCTTTTTTGTTTTGTTGCCCTTTTATAGTGTATGGACACCAGGGTCCATGGATTCTGGAAGATGTTCCTTAGTTTTAGGTCTTGCTGTTTTCTTTGTCTCGCATGTGCCTTGTCCACAGTGGGTGCTATATAGCCAAGGGGTTACTTCTTATCCATCTGCTGCTGGAGGGTGATTGGGAACGGTATCTGCTCTTGTTCCACTTCCATTCTACCAGAGAATGGGAGAGGAATCAGAGCTTTTATTCATTTCTTCAGCTCGGGTAAATGCCCACTCTTTTTTTCTTATTACTGTAGATTGAGGAGTTAGAGTCTTAGCTCAGAAATTGGGTGTTGAGTGTAGGGAAGTACTCATTTATGAGCTGATCTATAACATGCTCCCTTTCCCTCGCTTATTTTATCTTCTTTCCTAGAGTGATCTCGGCTTAAAATGACACTGCCAGCTCTGTCATTTCTTGACCATCAGTTAGCGGAGTGATCACTGTCTGTTATTGTAATGTTAATTATCACTTACACGGTATGTTTTACTTCCCTAATTTGCTTGACTAGACCATTTGCAAAGATACTTGTCAGGGTGGGGGACAAGGTCAATGAGAGTATAGCAGTTGATGAGAGTTGCAGGTGGCAGCTGGCAGCATCTAAGGCACTGGCTTGGATGAGAGTACTTCACTCCACTGAACTCCCTATTCTTGTTTTTTTCACTTGAATCGAACTCCACTAATGAATTGGTGATATGTTGTGTAGTGCTAAGATGAGTAGGAGTGTGTTATGCATGATAAGCTAGTTTGCTTGTCTGTATGATATTCTGATCTTTTGCCCCATAGGAGGCATGTACCATCAGGAACAAGAAATGTAGATAAGTTAACCTTAATGCTGATTATGCATGATAAATCTTGGTATTAGGTACAGTACAGTACTTATATTTCAAAATAAGTACCAGATTACCTTGGCAGGCATTAATATTAGAATGTGAATCCTCTTTTTCCCCAAAGCACAGTATTTGTTTGGAAATTGTAACTTCAAAACAAACAAGGTGTCATCCTTTCTCTAGTCAAATTTTGTTTGAAATTTGTAATGTCATATTTTAATAAATTTTTTATTTGTTAAAGCAAGATTATTAAGGCAAAATTTAACAATATAATTCTTTATTTTCCAGCTACCACAAATAGGGCATTTTATCTTCTTAACTTTGAAGACTCTGAACATCTATGAAGTACCACAATATGAATTGGAGCGCATGTTGTTGATGCCTCGTGCGTCCCGCACTTTGGCCATGCTTCTCACTTCATTACTCTCATCACCTCAGCAACGGCAAAAATTAAATGAAAAACCATATATGCCCTATAACATTTGGGCCCGAAAACTAGCTCATAAAACACTCTTGTGGTATAGGTGCTATTACCGGGAAAATCGAGATCCACAAAAGGTACGTGAACACGATTTTTGTCTTTATTGCATTAATTTAGGAATTACCCTCTTGTAATTGTGCACATCTACCATATGTGGCGTTTATCGCTAGTGCGTTCACCATTTGTTAACAATATCCATCTTTAATGAGTCCAGCATTTATTCTGGTAATGTCAAAGAACACCTGGTCTAAACTGGACATTTTTGCTATAATACTGTATGTTGCTGTTCACAGAACCTCGTCAAATATGAGAAGGGAGACACTGGAACTTTCATCATCACTTGACATTTTGTGCCTCATTTACCATTTGTATTTGATGTACTTCTGAGTCTAGTTATGTAGATCAATTACATATGTGTAGATCAATTACTGTATTGTGCATTACTTGTGTAGACATGTGGCAAGCCCAGTGTCCACCAGCACACTGAATTCTCTGCAATGGATGGGCCAGAAACTTAGCCTGGTGACCCCATCTTCCTGAATACCTGCTCAAGAAAGGCAAGGCAGCATCAGAACCATGACTCGCTCTTACTTGAACAAGAGGAAACTAAGGCAGGTTTATGTGGCTGCTTAGAATGTGAAGGAAATAACTGAAGATCCAAAGAGGATGGAAAAATCAAAACCTTTTCATGTGGGAATGTTCAATGTAGATATAGATAAAGCTCAAGAGGAAGTACGGTATTGTAAGAACAGGAGAATAAGAGGAGAAAGCAGAGGCTTTCTCTCTGCTTTCTCTTAGAGGGCAATAAATGGTACTATTCAAAGTGGTACAGTATTTAGTAATTAGGGTTTTAGAGATAGGATTGTTGTGATGATTGCATATGTTCCTTGTGATCAAGTAAATCATTTTTGTTAATATTTTTGAGAGTGAGGTTTGTATGATACTAAGAAGGTGCAGACTCACTATTATGAGCACCTGAATCATATTAAGGGTTAAGTGGAATATGTTATAATGGATCTGAGAATGATGAGATGGGTTTACATAGTGGAGTAAAAGTAAGCAACAATAGCCACAGCACACTGAAATGTTTGTGTAGTGAAAAAACTATGAATTATGAACCATATTGGTGCAATAAATAGTAGTGAAGCACAAAAATGTGTCCTAGAACACGATAAGCGAGCCAAGCCCGCGAACCTAAGAAACTTATAACATTTGTGTAATGTCTTACCGGCTCTTACTTTTGAAACAAGCTCCAGGACCCTGTGAATGCTACCAGCAGTTAGTGGTAGAATATCACCCTTCGTGATAGCGACAAAAATCAACTCTAAGCTTGTTAAATGTGCAGTACCACTCCACTTGTACAGTTCTGAGAAAAACATGTTCCACAAAGCACAGGCCTAGAAATTTTTACATGACCCTATCATTGAATGAAAGAAATTAGTGTTCAGTAATGGCAATCTCAGCAACCAGTCTCGCTGCCAAACTGTGTGAAGCATTAGCAGGTACTGAACTTGGTGAAGGTTCATCACAACTGCCAGTTTGAGCAAAAAATAATCGGAACAACAGATGCCACAATTACCACTATTAGCATCACATGAACCACTACTAAAAGCATGGCTCCCCTCTTCAGTCACTCCTACTTGATCAACCCCCTATTTATTTCCCACCTTTGACTTTTATACCTAGTTTGCTAATTATATAGAGAGATGTAATTAGCATGGCACATATTAACATCTAGTAGGCATGTCAAATATCATAATCATCACTATGGATACTAATAGTATTACCACAATGCCACTACAAACTCAACCACCCTATGCTCATGGTCATTTGGCTCGATACATCAGTGTGTGTCCTTGATACCACTTTGGTTATATTCCGAGCTATGCCAGCTCAGGGGTATGTGACACGGTTGCCTTCATGTGATTTTAAATCTGACCAGTTTTATGATATTTCAACATGTATATTCCTAATAAATGCTATTATTTTGTAATTTGTATTGATGACAGGTGTTTGACCAGATGGGTATTCAGCCTCAGTTTTGGTGTGTGTGTGGCCATACAAACCCGTTTGATCGCCAACTTTTCCACGAGATGACATATCACCAGCGTGTGTGGCTGCTCAAGTCCCTCTGCGACTTTCTTCTGGTTAGTCCTTACTCTCTTTTCTGCATATGGCAAGGAACGAATGTATTACATAGTGTAATTCAGTATTAGCAGAACAAAATTAAGGTTGAATTTCAAATGAGGTAGACATAATGTGTATAACACTTGGGCAGTATTAAATCTCCATCACACTGAAACTATTTGTTTTTTCTTTTTTCCCTCCCCCTCTCTGCAGCACAACCACAAGACCGTACAAGAAGTTATATCAGAGCAGACGGAGTCAGACCAACGGGCATATCACCTAGGCCAGGACCGTGATGGTAATGACTACCTACATTTCCCACAGTTTTGTGGGCAGGATCTTAGGATATACAGAAGCGCACGAGTACCGTCTCCTGAGATTTCTCGTCAAGAGGAAGAAACTGATGAAGGGTGCGTTTTACCACCAGAAAAAATTAAAGAACATAGGAAAATGATGAAAAAGTTTAGACATGTATGTATGAAATTGTTTCTTGTTGAATCCACATTTGTAATATGCAAATTCTTTGAGGATATGAACCCCTGATTTGTAGCCAGGAGTTAGGCACACTATTTTCTACAAGGAAACCTGCTGAAATAGATGAAATGTGGTGGGCCAACTAGACCTGAGCTGCAGTTATGGAAAGCCATAACAATTCCATACCCACTTTGGACACATCTGCTTGTAATTGTGCACTGAATAATGCAACAATTCAGGGTTGTAGGTTAGAGGTTCAAATTGTTAGAGAACTCTTGTGTATAGTATTTCTAAATGTTGTTTTATGGTTTTTAAAATTCATTGATTGCTTCAAGTGTGAAGGCATGGTACAGTCACATTGTTCATGCTTGAGCACCTGCAGGAATGGTATTCAAATTAGGTAAGGAATTTTGGTGGTTCATCCTAACCTTAATTGGGTCCTTGGTGTGGCAACCAAGTTTCATCTGTCTAACAGATTGGTTGTATAATGTGCATAGTGCACCTAACTCCTTGAAGTAAGCCATAAGAGTTCAAATTTTGGAAGTCAGTCATAAGAGATACATTTATTAAACAGTTTACAAGCATGAAAATTTCCCAATAAACTGTTGTTATTGTTGTAAACATCCCAGTGATTCAGAACTCATTAACTGTTCAATAATTGTAAAAAAGCCACCAAAGATTGAGAAGATATATACAGGTAGGTTCGTAAGTGTTTGCGTAACTGCTTCGTGAATCTGGCCCCTAGCCATTATTCCAATTCTCACCAGGTAAAAGCACCCACACCAACTTCGGGCTCATTGTGTCATGCCCCCAAGACATTTTTACTGTGTTGAATTTTCTTAATATGGTGTTTTGTTTACTCTTGCCTCCAGCAGCAAGAGAGCTTCTTTTTCTTCTTCATAGTCATGAGTTTTGCTTCTTTGACCATGGTTAACATTTTGCATGTTTGCAGTCTTATCCTTTTCGGGTGAGG
The DNA here is from genome assembly GCA_020271785.1 of Procambarus virginalis. NCBI lineage: Eukaryota > Metazoa > Arthropoda > Malacostraca > Decapoda > Cambaridae > Procambarus > Procambarus virginalis. Next base: position 7,053,833 of record WNGS01163813.1, on the reverse strand, counting down.
AATGAGTGTGCTACTAGCTTCCAGACGGGTCCCTTGGTGGTTGGTACTTGGTTGGTCTAGCTGGGCGTACATAATTTGGTGTGTCCAGTGGCGGCTTTTTACCGCTACCTGCAGGCCACCTGTTCTGCCTCATTTGGTGTGTTGTTGGTTGCCCCTGTTCCAAGGCCCACATTTCCCATGTCATCCTCATTGTCACTAAGTCTAGCTGGCCTAAGGTCGTTCCTCAGACCAGCAGTGTTTGCAAGTATGTTGCCTTAACAGCGACCATTTCCCGGGTTGATATTCAGGCTTGGGGGTTTTGGTAGTTTTAACAGGGTTCTGGCAGCCTGGCATTTGGTTAGCATTTCTAGCCCAAGTTGGATGTGTTGCTTTGAGCTGTGTCTCCTGGCCAGGATTCTCTCCTTCATCTTGGTACTTGTCACCTCTCCTTCCTGGTAAGTATTCAAATTTGTGTTCTTTATGGTTAGTTTGCTTCAGGAAGCCACTATGGAGGCTCTATCAGAAACCCAGCATTGAATGTAATGAAAAGCCTATTTCTGGTAGTGCCCAGGTGGTTTCTTGATTCCCTCCCTTTCCTTCAGGTTCGTCAGTTCATCGGTGGGTTGTTCATCAGCTCTGTATCTGGTCTGGGAAAACAGCTGTGGGCCAGGGCCGGCCCACCTAGTGCTGGCTATCGGTACTTAAAGGCTTGTGCTAATTTTGAGTAATTACCTAAGTGTAGTTACAGGATGAGAGCTACGCTTGTGGTGTCCCGTCTTCCCAGCACTCTTTGTCATATAACTTTGTCATATAACATATAAAGTGAATCTGCTGTTTTGTTTGAATCGTTGGCAGAGTTGTTTGGCGGTTTCGAGGCTTCGTTTTCTGTGAACCTTATCATTGTCTATAAAGTGCTTCATTAACATTCTGGATGCTTTTTCCCACCACAGGGTAATTACCTAAGTGTAATTACCCTGTGGTGGGAAAAAGCATTCAGAATGTTAATGAAGCGCTTTATTGACAATGATAAGGTTCACAGAAAACGAAGCCTCGAAACCGCCAAACAACTCTGCCAACGATTCAAACAAAACAACAGATTCACTTTATATGTTATATGACAATATGAGGGTGGTGGAATGTCTGTAAGGAGGGGGACCAGGTTCAGGCTCTGGTGCTCTGTAGGCCAAATAGAACTGTAATTATTGCAACCAATTGGCATGGAGAGAATGAACTGGTGGTGGAGCAGCCGGTTGACCCAGTCTGCCTCCCTCTCCCTCTAAACAAGGGGGGGGGGGCAAACTAGGCTCAAATTTTCACTCTTTTGTTAACATTGTTGGGGAGTTCTTTTGGGAGTTTTGAGACTTCAGTCTTGTTTCTAATAAAGCAGTGATCTGTTTTGTTTTGTTGACTTCTGGATGCCACCACTCCCTGTGCCTCTCTAAGGAAGCCAGGCTCTGGCTACTGGTCCCCAGTAGGCCAATAAGAATGCCACAGTTGTTGGCATCTAGTACTATGGCACCGTATCAATGTAGAAGTTTCAGGGAGCCACAATGGGTTCCCCCAGAAAAGGTGAGACTGTACAGGCAAGCTCAAAGTATTTTATCGCCACACAGTGAGACTGTCGTCCTTCACAACCACACCACTTGTCCACCAGCACCCCATTCTCTACCACCCTCTCACCCTCACTATCCCTAACCCACAACCTAACAACACTCCTACACCCCCACGCCTTTCCACATTAACACACCCATACCTACACCTATCCTCCATTCCTACTCCGATGCCACAAGTCTATCTCGTCCACATTCTCTCCTGAGGAGAGATTAGGGGTAACTGCATTTTAAGTGTTTCCCATTGCTTTTATCATTAAAAGAACAAATCCTGTGTTTTTATAAGTTTTTCATAATATTGTGTTACTTGTGAGCTTATTCTTGGCTAAGGGACCAGGAATGACTCCTAGTTGAATGTAATAAAACTGATCTAGTTTTAATCTTTTGTTACTGTCAACAGAAATATGAAGAGGAAGCAGAATGGGAAGGTGCAAGAGGGAAAAAAAGAAAAAGAAAAAGAGGCAGAGGTCGAGGTCGAGCCGTTGATCCAGAAGAGGAAGTTGGTCTTAACAGTCGAAGCAGACCTGGCAATTTGAGACAACGCCCAAGAGCTAGATATAATGACCAGTTTGACGACTTAGATTTGTCCTCGGATGAGGAAGTTAAAACCAAATCAAGAGGGAAAAAATCGTGGGTGTCAGCGATTGATTCTTCTAGTGAAAGCGACTCGGAGAGAGGAAATGAAAGGGCTCCTAGTACGCCATTAGCAGCGGATGGTGACGAGGATGAAGAAGTTGGCAGTAACAGTTCTGCGCCTTCACAACAAGAAGCCCTCACCCGAGCTCAGCAAAAAAATCCTAGGGCCAAAAAGGGAGGGAAAAAGGTTAGTGTACACCTGCAGGCGATGAGTCAAAATAAAGTGGCTAAAGTATGTTGACCAGACCACACACTAGAAGGTGAAGGGACGACGACGTTTCGGTCCGTCCTGGACCATTCTCAAGTCGATTAGTGTACACCTCTCATTCACTTCTGTTACATTAAAGTAATATTTCCATTCACCTGGGCTGTAGGAGTCTCAAACTGTGGACCCCCACGCATGTGATGCCAAAGCTCTATCAACTGGACTATGAGTAGTCTTAACACTTTACTCCCTGGCGGACACAAGATCGTGTTCGCCGGGGGTCACTTGAAACTGCCTGAGTAGACATATTTTTATATCCGACGAACAATATTTCTATAAAATTCAATTCTTATCCGATCGACTTGAGGATAGTATGAACATGTTAGCCATAAAATTTACGTGTTCTCTAATAGCCACATAGCCTATTTGGGAGAACGGCAATGTCTTGTATCTTTGTGGTAAAACTACAGTATTGTAGATCGCCGATGTGCGGTAACGGGTAACACTTCGCCCACATCCCACACTCTTGCGGGTGGGCCGCGATCATGATTCTACATTTATATGCATATGTCCGTGTAGGGAATTTTATTGCGATCTCAAAGATATCAAATTTAACCCTGTAGGACAAGTGTGGAGTTGACAACCCTGAAAAGAATGGAAACATCTCGTCGCTGTTTGGAGCTCATGGCTAGTGATCCACGTAGTTTCTTTATTGGTAGTGGTTTAAATCACGGTTTGGTGACATTTTATACATATGTTCTTCTAGAACATTCTATTGCGAACACATTGGTACAAAAAATGAAATAAGTACATCGAAAATTAAGGTCAGCACAGTGAAAAGAGTATACACTTTCCATGTTGCCGCTCGATCGCCCGAAATGGTGATTCCACTTCGAGCAAGTTTTGGTCCTGTTCGTGGAGAGCAGTAAAATGTTAATTAATAAGGAAAGTTTCCTTATTTTATAAAGTAATATTTCCTCGTGGTAAAACTGATGTCAGTAGATAAAGTTTAATGGAATTACAAGTGCCTTCAGTTTTTCATAATATTAAATTTGTTTTGAGATAGGAACTATGGCAGGCTCTCTAATTAAACAGCTGTAATGCTTTTAAAAGAAATTCACTAAAATTTCAGTCATATCTTCCAGTTTGTATGTACTGCCTTGTGTCTATGTAAATCTATGACTTGAGATAGATTCTCAAGAAAATCCTCCCCAGAAATAGATGGATACATGTGGGCCTGTGGAGTTATCTGTTGGATCTCTGAGTCTTACTCTCCCAGATTTGTTTAGTGGCAACATTTGTAATGTTGTCTACTTGGAAAGAAACTACAGAATGTTGAAGGTGCTTGTAATGTTTCCTGCCTCTAAACATCTCAAACCTCCTATAATATAGGACACTTAATGTTTATTAAGTTTGCTTTGTTTATTTTTCATTTGTCTATTGCCACCATTCATATCTTGGTAGTGGTACTATTGAATTGTGTTAAATTATCCGTCAAGCTTTATGTAGGAACCAGAGTATGTGTATGAATTAATAGTGCCATTTTTTATGGATATGATGGTGGAAATGGTGGAACAAAATATATTGTCACACATTGCCAATTGGTGCAAACTTGTTTTGGTTCAGTGCAAATAATTTGGATGTGACTGCCATAATAACAACCCCTAAAGTTGTAAGTCTTTTGTTGGTGTTACAGTAGTATCCTATTACCAGGCAGCTAGCTAAAAAAAAAATCCAGTCGCACTCGAGTGAGCGAGCGAGTAGTGTGGGTATTCTCGACTGTGTACAGTGGGGCCTCGACTTTCAAATTTTATCTGTTCCCAGAGACAGGTCGTAAGTCGAGGTCTCACTGTACAGTACTTATTTATTAGACACAATATTGATGAGAACTGCTTTGTTTGTTATGTATCTCTTCAGAGATGCTGTGGTCCAAGATCTACAAAATGTTGATGTGCTTATCATTATTAATAATTTTTCCACCACCTGTGCAAAGGACTGTCCTGTTTATTCCTGACCTTGGTGCTGTAGCATGCTTAAACAGCAATTGTCAGTGGTAAGCAAATCATTGAGTTGTGTAAATGTTCCTAATCTTGATTCACTGAGCAAAGTGTCTTCAAACCCTTTTGTTTTTTATGTAGTGGATGTAACTCTTTCAATATGGCGAGATAAAGTGAGACATCAACTTTCTCTGAGCTTATTCGATAACCCATTAGTCGACTGATGTTTCTGCGTTTACACTGCAAATATCATACGTGTTTCACTACTACTGTACTTCATTTAAATTACAGTGCTGGACCATCCTCACTTTTAGGACTACCCTTCCTCCGAGGATAAACCCCGAGAAGCATCCTTTGCGCCAGTCAATTGGCTGTGATCTTTATATTCGGTGTAGCCACAATAAGGCTTCGTGCCTTATTATGGTCCTTATGCTAGGAGGGCTCTGTATTTGACAACACTAACAAAAATGGTCAGATGCAAATAATAAGCATAATGGAATTGTGATCACATCCTGCAGATCTAGTACAAAATTTACTTTGACAATTGTGATTTAGTTCAAATTTTCTTGGAATTCATCATTTACTAATATATTTTTAATTTTCTATACAATACTGTATTTGCCAAGTAGGATTTTTGTTATAGTTGTATACACACTCACTTGGCTGTCTTTCTAATACTGCTGGCATGTGCATTATTTTAATTGATGTACTCTGGGGTATTATATTTTCAATGGAACTTTTCAGAAACCAACGTGTGAGCTTTGTGGCAAAACATTCCAGAATATTGCAGCCTTGAAGGGACACCGAGCTGTTCACACCAAGGAAAAGGTTAGTCTCTATTTTTGGTGTACCAATTTGTAATATTTGATTAATTTTCCTAAAATTCTTAAACCTTGCATTGATAAGGTCATCATTCTCAACTCGTCTCTGGTTATTAGCCACTTATACCCTGAAATACCTCTAGGCCTTGCAGTGTTGGATAAACGTGCTCCCATAAGTGTAAGTGCATGTTATATGATAGTCATAAGAAGACATATTTTGTGAGGGTCTTCTGGGTTGCTCCCTTAAGATGATTGTAACCTTGAGCCAGAGTCTGGGTCTCACTATGTGGCCATTTGTTGCTTGAGGGTCAGAGATCAACCCAAAACTGAGGAAAACAAAATCCAGAAAGTCATACTGCATCAAAACTAGCAACTGCTTGAAAGGAAATTAGTATTCTTGAGGAAATAAGGCAATTATTGTTGCAGGGTCAATGCCCCAGTCGTGATGGATCTTGCTCTCTCCTTATTTACCCATCTGGTGCAGCCAGGGTCCACATTTTTGCTGGGTGCACAATCAGCGTCATGCTCTCAGATTAATGGGTTTTCTTACCCTTAGAATTTTGTATTCTTTGGGTTTTGTCTGTAGTATGTATACATCAGTCTAGTGTCTCGCACCCCTGTGGTCCATTGCCTCAACCAGGGAGATTCAGTTCGTTCCCTCTCCGTGTGGGTGTTGAACTTGACAAATATTTTTTATACTGGCATGGAATATGGCAGATGCTTTATTATTGTATTATAATTGCTTAAATATTAATTGTTTGTAATATGTTGTCTTTCAGCAAAGACTGGCAGTCAGTTCAGATGACATTCCTGTGACAAATCAAAAATCAAAAACGATTGAAGGCGAGAGAGAAACTCTTGAAATGACAAAAACTGGTGATGGTGCTAGAGAAACTCTTGAAATAGCAAAAACTAGTGATGTGAGAGAGAAACTCTTGAAACCAGAACTGATAATGGTGCTGATAGACTTAGTAGTGAGAAAGAGAATTGTGTTGTTGAGAATGGCGAGTGTGAATCTGAGGTTAAGACACAACTGGGAAAAAGCAGTGATGGGAAGGTTAGTGATCTGAGGACGGAATCTCTAATAAATGGGGAGATAAAAGACGAACCGAGTGATAACAAAGACGATAATGTTAACAAGTTTAGAGTTCCATTGACAAATGAGATAAAGAGAGAAATGAATGATGAAAAAGAGTTGGAAATCGATTCTAAAATGTTAAAATGGAAGATCTTATTAAAGTTGAGGAATGCAATAAAGGTGAAAATCAGAAATCTACATGTAATGGACTTTTGAAGGAAGAGGAGAAAGAGCAGCAGATAGACGAGAAAAATGAGCAAAAAGAGGATAGTGACGAGGAGGATCCTCTTAAATCTCCTTCACCTCCTAAGGAACTTCCACCCATTTATGACCCATCTCCGTACCTTCCTCGGTTGGAAGACTTTGAGCTGGTGGTCTCATCTGTTGAACAGTTACGGGCACTAATTCAAAAGTTTGGAGACCTGCCAGAAGGTTCAGTTGAAGATGAAGATAAAAATAGCCAAAAAAAAACAAAGGTAAGCTGTGAAATTTCTGTACTTCAGTATTACTGTATAAACTGTATTGTATATTTGACTGTACCTCGTGGTTCCTTATTAACCTGGACACGCTTTTCCAGCTGGGTGGATAAGCAACCTGTTCTCTCTATAGCACGTCACATTTTGACATATACACAACCGAGGGCCAAGAACTTATGTACTTGTCACATTTTGACGTATACACTACCGAGGGCCAAGAACTTGTGTACTCGTCACATTTTGACGTACACACTACCTAAGGCCAAGAACCTGTGTACAAGAAAATGGTAGCAGCTTGCAAAACAGACATAATGTCATCTTTTCTGTTTGTGAGGCCTCTGGTTAGTTAGGGCATTTTTGTACTCCCAATTTCTTGACAATGGGAAAGCTCACAAGACAATTTCCATTTCAAGCTCACAATTTCCATGCAGCTGTGCATAAACATAATCTTGCAGCCTTTAATTTTGTTGAAGGTTCCGGGGATCAATGTCCCCTCAGCCCGGTCCCTGACCAGGACAGTCAATTTTCTTGGCATATGTGCCAAGAAAATTTGGCAAAAATAAATTAAACAATTTATATAGTATTCCTCTATATGCAATAATGACAAATCATGCAATGGGTTTTCTTTTTATATACAAAAAAGATGGTAAATAATATAGTTCCCCAGTGTAAACATAGGGTTCTGAGGCAATGGCTATGTAATCAACATCTGATTTCACTCTTCAGTCACGCTGCCTTTAGCACCAAATAATGTTTGAAACAGTCGTAGGAAATAGTAGGAAACTTGGGTAGAGAACCTGCAGTCTTTTCATGGTGGTCTTTGAAAGTAATTTAAATTATTGAAACTTGTTATATATATAAGCGACAGACGTGCTTAACCCCTTAACTGCGTTGCCTCCAAATATGACACACCCCCAGTGCGCAGGAAATAAATTCTCTGGAAAAAGTTCTTTTGATTTTTTAAAGTGTCAAAAACCCTTCCCTCAGTATGGTTATGTAAAAAAAAAAAATTGAAATTGTGCTTACTACTTTGGCTGCTATGGGGTTCGTAAGTTGGCACGTGACGTCATCATTCCCCGTTCGCCCGTGACGTACACTCCCGGGGCCAGTAGGGCGCCCGGGGCGGGGCGCGCGAGTTGCCGCGAATATATTTTTGTTCATTTTTTGCGCACAGTTCCAAATACATTTTATTTCTTTTTACGTGCTAATCCTACGTATAATGAATACGTACACTATATTATGGCAGTAAAACATCCGTACTGTCCAAAGACACTGTTACGTGCATGACACTAGTGTACACATATGCTGCACATATTTACTTTGTATCATGCTAATTTATGTATATATACAATCTATTTACACACTATATACATTCACCATCAACACATTCAGAATACCGCGGATGAGAGCAGCCACACCCAGCCAGTCTCTCTCACTCCAGCATCTTGCCAACATTGATCCTCCCACCATACTGTTATTGTTCTTATTACACTATTTACACATGTTATATATACCTATCTACATGTTTTATTTACCAGAACTATGCAAGTAAGCCGGTATTGTGTCCAAACAGTACAGTTGCCACCATACACTGCATGAAAAATCACACAGCAGACAGCATACGACGCTACGATTACGACGTAACCTCCCTCACCAAAATAGCTCCTCTCAACATTCTCCTGTTGCTGTTATTACACTATATACACACACTGTATATACCCATGTACATGTGTTGCCCATAGCGAACCACTAAGCTAGTATAGTGAGCAAAACAAGAGTGGCTGCCACGCATACACAGTGAGGCTACCTCAGTTCTCTCCCTCCCTCCCTCACCAAAATTCCTCCTTCCACAATACTAGGCACAACGCTAATTATAACCACAATCCTGCTATTATCACAATCCTGGTCACTAATTCCTGTAAATGAATAATTGACCACACGTTTATTTTGAAAAGGAACCTAAGAAGTCATGTGAAGATTCCTAGATGGACAAAATAATGCTGTGGTGCTGTGGCTAGTGCTGTGAACATCGTGAACAGCATTGAATCACTGATATTTGAACATTTTACCCAGTCATTATCACACTCAGGCTCTTCTATAATACTATCATGGCTAAATAATACAAGTTGTATATATATTTTGACATTATTAGGCGATGCTGTGGTCACACTCTGAACAACAGTGCTGTGTGCTCATGCTGCGAGCGCCAGCCTTGGTTGCTCACTCACTACGGAGGCTCCCACACCCGGGAATGTGGACCAAGATTTTTTTTAAAGATGGCATCTGTTTACAAGAGCCCAGAGGAAGCTGATGTAAACCCCATGTAGCCGCAGGAGTTTTGAATGGAACGTGAAAAATACAAATACCCGGAGGCGCATTGCGCAAACCAGACGTGAGCCTGCAGGCGCAAACCAGACGTGAGCCTGCAGGCGCATTGCGTAGTTTAAGGGTTAAATGTATACAGCACATAGTACAATGTGCGGCCTTATGAAATCTTTGCCAAGTAAAATATGGCTTTTCATGTGACAAAAGGTGAAATAATGGTACATATTAAGTTCACTACATTACAGTGTTCAAAATTAACTTATTACAAGATAGTAGTAGTTTTTTGTATAGCTTTTCAGGGATGTAAGTGGAGGTCATTGGCAACATTTGGAGCTTTATGCATGTAATTACCTAAGTGTAGTTACAGGATGAGAGCTACACTCGTGGTGTCCTGACTTCCCAGTACTGTACTCTTTTGTCATGTAACGCTGTGAAACTACTGATGGTTTTGGCCTCCACCACCTTCTCACTTAACTTGTCCAACTGTTCACCACTTTGTCTGCAATGTGTACAAATTCTAGTGGCATATAAATGGCTTACATGTAAGTTTTCCATTAAATCTAAAGAAAATATTTTTGCAGGAAGAAGGGAAGAAACGTCCATCCTGTGAGGTCAAACTCCATTATGCGCTTTGCAATTTGTTGAATGAGTTGAGCCCATGGGAATCTAAACTTCTTAGAGCTACCAAAAGACTACGCACAAAGCTACGACATGAATGGAACGATTATGAAAAGAGGTGAGTACATAGGCTCTCCTTCTGGTTAGATATTTCTAAAAATAAAAGACTGGCACACTGGCATCAACCAATCAATTGTGCAACTGTGTTGCATTTGTTGTTTATTTAGGTTAACTGAAAAATATACAGTATGTACTCAAAACAGTTTTCAACCAAATCATTCCTAAATGTTAAAAAGTGAAAACTTGATATGTGAGGTTGCACTGCGATGCATTCTACATGCTTTCCTTATTTATACAGTATATTTAGTCTCGATACATTTTGATTTCCCTGCATGTAACCCCTGTAAGGGTTTATTTCATTATCTCTTCTGCTCTCTTAATATAATGCTGTTATGTATATTACTTCAGTTTAATGTTTGTTTATTTGTTGATATAGGGATGCGCTCTATGTAGACCCAGCGGAAGAAGCCTGGATGAGTGACCCCGAGCCAGAACCCGAGCCACCTACTCCAGCGGCCCAGGAGTCGTCATCTTCCTCGTCTTCCAGTGAGGAATCTCTTGACGGTAGTTTTTTTTTTTTTTTTGCTGTATGCTTGTGTATTTTTACTTTACCTTGACTGCAAGTGCATACAATGCCACTACTTACATTGTGTCCAGGCCCAAGGTGTGCTAGGTCCAGTAAGGGTCTTTCTGTTGGGTAATCGCTATTGACATGCTTCACATGGTCCCGAATCACTTTGGTTGTGTGAGTCACTTTAGTGTAAGAGAGGCACTCTAAAGCACTTTCCAATGGGTCCTTATCAATATTTATATAATGAAGGTTTAACAAATTAGAGCTTTGTGCTGTTTGTGCTGAGGGCACTTCATTATAGCAGATAGTATTTATGAGGGTTTTACACAAACACAATCGTAACACTTGCAAAGCTTGTTTGTAGGACTTGCGTACTAATACATGGGTGCTTACATTACTTTTAAGATTGGTGTCGTCAAATCTAATAACATATCCAAGAGACATTGGGATGCCTCAACTGACCAATCATGTAGTTCACTCATAGACAATTCTATCTTAACACTGTCTTGGACAACCAGTCACAAACACAGCTTCCTAACACTGCCAGTTACAACATAAGGTAAGGTAAGGTAATTATCAGGAGAAAGCCAAAGCCATTATGACTATATAGCAAGGGGAAACACGGAGTTCCTTCAAAATATTCGGGTAATCAATATAATGAGAAAATCAACTGGAGCACTGAGGTGACTTGAACTAGCAATCAGGGTACTCTCAGCATGCACCTTATCCTTGTACCACAACAGGGTAGTAAGTTATACAGCTTTGGAGTCCACTGAATCCACAGCAAGTTTAGATGCTTCTGTTGAAGCCAGTCCATGTTTTACATATAACCCCCCCCCAAGCACTCTGGTGTAGGTAAAGTAGCTCATCAGACATAAATTCCAGCTTCAGAATTACACAAAACAAAAATCATCGCAATTGATTTTTTCATTGATACAGTATATATACAGTATATCATATTAGTGTGATTTCTATTATAACTGATTACCTAGTACAGGGTAGGGTACTCTTCTGGGAGTACTCTGATTGCTGGCTCGAGTCACTGCAATGCTCCCAATTGATTTTTTCATTGGTATATATCACATTGGCATGATTTCTTTGTGAATCAATATAATGGCATGCACAATCAACACAGTAATGACCTGTCGAGCTGGCAATCGACATAACATCTAAATATGTTGTGTGTGTAAAGTACACATTCACTGGCAGGTTGAACAGCTTGGTGCTGCACAGATAATCACTTGTTCCCCCATTGGTCTGTCTCTAAACTCAACCTCCACCTTTTGCAGGTGTGTAGCGAGGTGAGTAAATCTTTGGCCGATTAGCAATTGGCACGAAGGTAAACAATAATACAATAAATCAGAGTACAGTGCTTACAGTAATGTTGACCTCACATACTAACACCTTAACTCGTTCGTACAGTTTGCAGAAGGTCTCAAAGGCAGGTCTTCACAATCGTCAGTCTTGTATAAGTTGTGTTGTCTCTCTCTCTGCAACAACCACACATAGTATTTAGTAGATCACGCACATGGGAATATAACTTGCAGAAGGTCTGAGTGGCTGATCTTTACAATCGTCAGTATCGTAGAAGTCGTGCCGGCGCTCTCTCTACAATGACTGCATATGGTATCTAGTAGATAATGCACGTGGCAGTTTAAGCAGACATGCTTAAGGGCTAAGTGGGGTACGAAGCATACATAAAAGGTGAGCAGGTAATGTGAATGCAGACAGCAGTGAGTCACTATGGCTGGATCTTGGTCACAGATGCGTCTGTAGACTGGGTAACACGTGGACACACGGGCAGCTAACACTGGTTCACTGCAATGTGTACAAATTCAGTGGCATATAAATAGGTTACATGTAAGTTTCCTTAATCTAAAGATACGCTCGTGGTGTCCCGTCTTCCCTGCACTCTTTGATATAACGCTTTGAAAATGACGTCTTGGCCTCCACCACCTTCTCCCTAACTTGTCCAACCGTCTACCACTCTGTTTGCGAAAGTGAATTTTCTTATATTTCTTCGGCATCTGTGTTTAGCTAGTTTATCTATGACTCTGGTTCTTAAGTTCCAGGTCTCGGGAAATCTTCCCTATCGATTTTATCAATTCCTGTTACTATTTGTATGTAGTGATCATATCACCTCTTTTTCTTCTGTCTTCTAGTTTGGCATATTTAATGCCTCTAACCTCTCCTCGTAGCTCTTGCCTTCAGTTCTGGGAGCCACTTAGTAGCATGTCTTTGCACCTTTCCAGTTTGTTGATGTGCTTCTTAAGATATGGGCACCACACAACCGCTGCATATTCTAGCTTTGGCCTAACAAAAGTCGTGAACAATTTCTTTAGTATATCGCCATCCATGTATTTAAACGCAATCTGAAGTTGGAAAGCGTGGCATAGGCTCCTCGCACAATATTTTTATGTGGTCCTCAGGTGATAGTTTTCTATCTAGAACCACCCCTAGATCTCTTTCTTTATCAGAATTCTTTAAAGATTTTCACATAATATATAGGTTGTGTGGGGTCTATGTTCTCCTATTCCACATTCCATAACATGGCATTTATTAACTGAATTCCATTGCCAAGTGGGCGCTCCATGTACTTATTTGTCCAGGTCATCTTGAAGGGCATGACAATCATCTAAGTTTCTTATCCTTCCTATTATCTTAGCATCATCAGCAAACATGTTCATATAATTCTGTATACCAACTGGTAGATCATTTATGTAGACAATAAACATCACTGGTGCAAGAACTGAACCCTGTGGTACTCCGCTGTGACATTTTCCAGTCCGATACATTGCCTCTGATCACTGCCTTCATTTTTCTATCAGTCAGAAAATTTTCATCCATGTTAGAAGCTTACCTGTCACCCCTCCAATATTTTCCAGTTTCCAGAACAACTCTTATGTGGAACTCTGTCGAAGCCTTTTTAGGTCCAGATAGATGCAGTCAACCCAACCATCTCTTCCTGTAATATCTCTGTTGCTCGGTCATAGAAACTGAGTAAATTCGATACACAGGATCTCCTCGATCGAAAACCATACTGTCTGTCTGATATTATATCATTCTCTCTAGGTGTTCTACCCATTTAGTTTTAATTATTTTTTCCAATATTTTGACTATTACACTTGTCAATGATACCGGTCTATAGTTAAGGGGGTCTTCCCTGCTTCACTTTTGTAGATTGGAACTATGTTAGCCTTTTTCCACACATCAGCTACAACTCCTGTAAACAGGGATGCCTGAAAAATCAGTTGAAGAGGAATGCTGAGCTCAGGTGCACATTCTCTCAGAACCCATGGCGAAACTCCATCTGGACCAACTGCTTTGTTCTATTTAGCTCCTTGAGCATTTTTTCCACTTCATCTCTAGACACCTCTATGTGCTCCATGTTGTTCTCTGGAATTCTTATTGTATCTGGTTCCCTGAAGATTTCATTTTGTACAAACACACTTGGAACTTTTCGTGATGTGGTGGGAAGGTGTGGTGAACCCCGTGTATCTGCGGGCCGTTTAAATCTTGCGTAGTACTCCAAAGCATCATATGATGCGATGCGCAATTTAAGGGTTAAAGAGTGGTTATTATCACATAAGGATTCATGGGGGTAATGTGGTTATCATCATATAATAATTTAAATTATTATTGCTTGGGTTTTATATGTATGATGCAAATAAGGATAAAATAGCTCTATATGGATGTAATAGTTTTCCTTGGCCCATGGAAAGAATCCTGCTATTGTTACATGGTTATGTTACTATGCAGCCCATCCTGTTTTGGTACTACTTATAGTAACGATGAGGACCATAGTATATACAGTATACCGACATACAACAAAATTAGAATGTAGAAATCTGAATTATTGAGCTGGACAAACTGGAAGACTATTTTTTACTTGTGTTGCTTTGACAAATTACACTAACGTATCCTAACCTCCTTAGGCCTAATAAATGATATCTGAGGCCTAATATAGTACATGTGTGCTATACTAGGCCTAGGAATATTTAAGTTTGTGTTTTAGCTTCATTTATTTTAAAAATTCCTTACTAGTTAGTATACTACTATCTAAAGGTCAGAACATACCAGTTCTGACTATTGACGATTGTCACAATAAGTACTATCTGAACAGGAGGATGGGTTGTACTGTATGAATGCAGTTATCATGAGTGTTGCTAGCCAAATGCAGTCATCAGCATTGTATAAAATTCTGTTTTTATTGGCTCATTGTAAATCAAATAAGCTAGGTTTTAGTCCAGTAATAAGGGAGATAGGCTTTGTGCACTTGCCCTGTGCACTGTGGACCAAAAATGGTTAATTTTGCAACTTCACTGCAGGTGCAATATGCCAGTTGAAATCAACTGTGGGAACTGAGAGACCATTCTCTCACAATGAGAGAATATTTTCAGTATCCTGGTTGCATGATAGCAGTGAGACAAACTAATTATCATTGTTTGTGGATGTGATTATACCAGTGGTTTCGTGTGCTGTAAGATTTTCTCAATAATGTGGAGATATATATATAAATGCCCTCTGATTTGTGACTAGCAACTACCGATTTGGTTATCTGTGAGAGTCAACTCAAAGAAACTAGTACTCATAAAGTGGCATGTAAGCTTGCAGTAAATGTGGTGCCCTTTTCAGTTCTTGGTACGTGACTGATATTTTGTGCCTTCTGCCAAATTCCATTTTTTCTTTTTTTCTTTTTACTCTAGAACATTTAATCATTTCTGCATATGATTATTCAACAACATCAACACGTGTCATGTCACAAAATCATCATATGTATTTCTTCATCAACACTTGTCAATAACTGATGTACTCCCATCTTCTATAGATGTATCAGCTGTCCTATGATCATGCACCCTTCTTTCTCTCCATCAGGTTCGTTCATGTTACATAAACACCTCCTGTCACTTTCACCTATTACACATTGTTATGTTGTTGCGACATGTATACAGTACTGGAGGCAATGGACTGCTATAAAGTTTTTAATCATTAAGGAATGCACTGTTGCACACACAGATGCTATGTCAATACATTATTGATGACATTCAGAGTTATGTAAATTGCAATTTATAATATGCCAATTAATTTATGTTTGTTTCATGCCTTTTAACAGCAGCTTCTTAATTTGTAAGATCTTTTAAGGGGTAATTTGTAAGGCTTTAAATTAAAAGGACAATAATAAAGGAAACTGAATAATAATTGGTTGATAACTTTGGTAACACTGACTGCTGGGTGATGAAACCAGTAGTGTGTTACATGTAGATTAAATAGCAGTAGCAACAATGGAAATTCTTAACAATGTTGTTGTTTTAGATTCAGCTACTTGGAACAGTAGCACGGGCTATGGTGAGCCCGAAGTGGACTTACTAGTAGCACGGGCTATGGTGAGCCCGTAGTGGACTTACCTGGCACAGGAGCGGGGCAAGTAGCACGGGCTATGGTGAGCCCGTAGTGGACTTACCTGGCACAGGAGCGGGGCAAGTAGCACGGGCTACTTGAACATTTTCTAGACAACCTTTGTGACTGGTTTTGCTTTCCTTGTTTTTGTTTAAGGTTATTATTATATATAAAATATTGTAAGTTACTTTCTTCATTTATGTATTTTCAAATATGATTTTTCTAACCATGAAATTTTCACTTTACAGAAGAAGGAAACCCAAAGCGCAAACTAAGGAAAAGACGCGCAAAGCGGCAAGCGGCATCTCAAGTAACGGAAACTGTTACTCCACCGGTTGAAACTAGCACAGTACCATCAGAGGAAAGTTCAGAATCCTATGCTGTTTCTTCTCGTGGACGTGTGCGCAAAGTTAAAAAGATGATCAATTACGATGGCCTGGACTTTGAAAAGCTTGCAATACAGGCTTCTGAGGAAGCTGAACAGGAGAGGGTAAGGAAAAGAAGAAAGAGAGAAGAGGAGGAGAAGGAAAGAGAAGAACAAGATGTTGATGAAGAAGAAGAAGAAGTTGAAGCAGCAGCAGCAGTAAGCTCTCAGCCATCTGGTGTGAGACGTTACCTCCTCTCACACACAGGGCACGTAATGGGGTACATTGACAATGATGGACAGGTCCATTCAGGGAATGCTCTTAAAGACACCAGAACTGAAAAAGGAAAAAATGACATATCATCTGTTAGAAATCTTGCCAATCAGCTTGTAAATAATGTTAAAAAGGAAGGCTCTCAAACTCCTGTAAGGACGGGTGTAATGGTCCCAAAGAAGACCTTCCAAAATTCCAATTTAAAGCCCGGTGTTCCCACTGTAGTTGTGGCAGCCATCAACAATCAAGGGTCTCCTGTATATGTGAGAGTTGTGGGAGAACAAGCACTGCAACTAGTGAAGTATATGAAACCCAGTGTGAAGGGACCTGTATCTCAGATTAAACTTCAACACCATGGACAAACTTATACTGTTAATACTAATGCTCATATGATAACTCACAACATTCCAGGTCTGCCTGACGGTGAAGCCACAGAGAAACCTACTTCCAGTGTTAGTCAATCAAGCATGACTGCAGCCAAATCTACCTCATCGCTGGTTGCCACTAGGCCTTCAACAGGACTTGAGGGTTTAGCCACCAGCAATTCTCCAAGCGTGCCTCGGGTTGCTCCAATAACTTCAGTGATTAGCAGTGTCTCTTCTCAACCAAATACTTTAGCTCTGGCCTACAGAGGGATGACAAGACCTACTAGGCCAATGACTGTTAATGCACCAGTGCGGACTCAATGTTCGCAAGCTCCCGGGACTGTGATGCATCAAGATCCTAATCGTATTTCAGCAGTGGCACCTACTAGACTAGTTACAGCCTCCCCATCAGTAGTGTCATCAATAATGTCTCCTATCAAAGCACCTGCTAATATAGGGTCATCACCAACAACTCATAGTCTAATCAATATAAATCAATCTGCAAATAGATTACCATCTCCTAATTTGATGGCTTCTCCCAGACAACATGTTTCACCAGTAGTGAGTAGGATTGCAGTATCCTCGGGTGTTACTCCTACTAATGTTAGTGGCACACATCAAGGTACCTCAGTAATGCAACATCATGCTAGTTCTCAACAACAAATAGTAGCAGTCCAGGCCCCAACAGCTGTAGCAGTAGCTCCAAATCAACCTATGGGTCAGACTGTAACGGCAACTACCATAGCAGTTCCTGGTCCTGGAGGACAGCCACAAGTACAGCTTAAGCTAGAATCTGAATCCTTGGCCCAGTTGATTCAGAGAACGGGAAGCAAGATAGTGGCTTTACCAAATGGTCGAGGAGGGTATACCTTGTCTCTGACACCAGGTGCTGTACAGCCTGGCCAAGCAGGACAAAAAAATCAGACACATTTATCAGCCAATGCAGCAGCTAAAGTCCAGGTTGTATCTTGTAGTACTACTCCACTACTTCAAGATAATCCACAGACTCAGGCTGTGCAACAGCCCCAAGTCATCCAGCAACAAAGTCATGTTATATCACAAGGAGTAGCCCAGGCAGCAACTGTTGTTCAGCAATCATCTCAACAGTTTAGACAGGTGATGCCAGTTACCCAATCCCATCCTCCAGGCACAATCATCAAAGATACGAGTGGAGGTACTCAAGTTGTTGTTAGTGGACAGCAAGCAGTTTATTCAAGGGTGGGTACTCAACAGCGAGTTTATAATCATATAGTATCATCTCCTCAGGGTACAAGATGTGTCCCAGTCTCCACAACAACCGTCACTTCCCCGCAGCAATCTGTAAATAATGTATACACAAGCCAGTCATCAGGTGTGCTGCAGAAAGTGAACACTGCAGTATCTCCGAGTTACCAGACTAACCAAAACCAGCAGCAGTATGTTCTGCAGCAACGTGTAGTGGCAGCAGGTACTCAGGCAACTGTATCTCCCCAGTCTACCCAGACTGTGTCACAGCAAACCACATCAACATATAAACCAGTTGTTGTGAATCAGCAAGGTACTCAGCAAGTAGTTCGAGTAGCTCAGGCACCTGTTCTTCAGCAACAGCAAATTGTAAGACTACAGCCTGTGAGTGGAAATCATCCCAATGCCACCACGCAAAAACTCGTGCAAATTGTACAGCCTGGCGGAGGACGCCAGGTGGTCCAGATGGTGCAGCAAGTGGTAGCAAGTCAAGGACAAGCAAATACAGGACATCAGGGGTTGATTTATGTACAAGCAAGTGGGCAAGTATTACAGCAACATCAAAAAACTAATTTGGGAACAGTACATCATACACTGCAAGGTGCCACAGCTGTGCAACAAAGCCAACCACAGCAAAAACAAATTGGTCAGCAGAAACTGCAACAACAAATCATGGGCCAGCAGCATTCAACATTGCAACAACAAATAACTGGACAATCGCATCAGCATCTTGCACAACAACTTGTACAACAGCAAATTGTACAACACAAACAGCAACAAGTAATACATCAACAGATATCACAATCACAACAGCAAATTGTGCAAGAACAGCAGCAGCAGCAGCAACAGCAGCAGCAGCAACAACAACAGCAGCAACAACAACAGCAACAACAACAACAGCAGCAACAACAGCAACAGCAGCAACAGCAGCAGCAACAGCAGCAGCAGCAGCAGCAGCAGCAGCAACAACAACAACAAATAGTACAACAACATATAGTACAACAGCAGACAGTAGTCCAACAACAACAGCCAATTGTCCAGCAACATGCAGTGGTTCAACAGCAGCAACAGACAGTAGTTCAGCAGCAACCAGTGATCCAGCAACAGACTGTAGTTCAACAGCAGCAACCAGTGGCCCAGCAGCAAACAGTGGTCCAGCAACAGGGTCGATTGGTATTGGTGAGAACAACTCAGGGAGAACAGATGGGGTTGCAGTTGCCAGATGGGCGTGTATCATTGCTTACCCAGGAGCAGCTTCAATCAGCAATCAGAAATGGTTCCATCAAAATCAACCAGCAGACCTAAACAAAATTTAATGTTTACATAGTTTCAACCATAATTATATAAATACAAATGATTGTGCAATTCTATTAGTCACGTATTTAAAAGTATAATTATTTTGCAGGGATAGGCAAAGGTAAATTTTCAATATCTATCTTAGAAATGCATTATTAAAACCATAAAGACTGGATTAATATTTTCAGAATGAAACAGTATATCACTGGCCATTGTGTTAAAATACACAATTTTCTTTTGCGTGTACTGCCAACAAACCGTGTCACCAGTAACTAAATACCTGTATATGCTTTATTGTATTTACCATTTTATGATATTGATTTTTCTTTCTGTGCACGAAATCCTGAGTAAAGAGCAGCATGTTGTATCGCCCTGCATGGCAAGCAGCATGTTGTATCGCCCTGTATGGCAAGCAGCGTGTTGTATCGCCCTGTATGGCAAGCAGCATGTTGTATCGCCCTGCATGGCAAGCGGCATGTTGTATCGCCTTGTATGGCAAGCAGCGTGTTGTATCGCCCTGTATGGCAAGCAGCGTGTTGTATCTCCCTGCATGGCAAGCAGCATGTTGTATCGCCCTGCATGGCAAGCAACGTGTTGTATCACCGAGGCTGCATTTGGAATCATTTCTCTTTTTTGAACTATGATGTAACATATTTTGAACTATTTGTTAATTTTCCCCCCAAAAAACAGTATTGTATAACTTGACAGATGTACCAAAATTATTTATGAAATGGCTTTTAGGCCAGATATACTTAATGCAAAATAGATAAAGAACTGTCATTAATAATGTGTCGTAATGGAAACTACGCAAAATTTTGTTGCATAACCATGTAAATAGATTGCAAATTCAATGCCTATTTGTGCAGTTAGGCAACAGAATGTTTTCTCAACATTTGTAAATTCCAGGCAACTAGATGGGTTGCCTACGTAGGTAACTTATTATGTAAGAATATAAATTATATCTTGTACAAATTATAAAATAAATTTTCCAATGCAAAAACTGTTTATAAAGGCATAATTATTGTCTACAAACCTGAAAATTTGTGTTAACATTTATGCAGTATGTATGTATTTTTTTTTTTTTTTTGTTTAGTAAGATTCTTGTGGGGGATTTCGTGGGCTGATTATTGTAGCATGTACAGTGCGTCGAACATTGGTGCTAGTAACAAGTTTGAGGTTTAATTATTGTTCATTTATGATAATTTGAGAGCAGACGAGTTCGGTTGGTAAATTTTTGGTTGCCAATTTAGTTGGCAAGAAGAAACCATAATAATTTTGAATGATGTTTGTCAAGTAAAAAAAGACTAAAGGTTGTAATTTGATGCATTAAGAGTAAAGGGAACAATTCAGATCTAGTCAATTTACATATATCAATAGTGAATTCATTTTTTATAACTTGGTTAATATTTATAATTGTATTATTTAAAACAATGTATATTTGGATACAAATGAGGTTGCTGTGTTCAGTTTTGTGTAGTATGTGATAAAGGTGAATGGTGAGTGCATATAACATGACAGTATTGAGGGTTGACAACTTAGGTAGGGAGCGTGATTGTTAACAAGAAGAGTTGCTGATATTGACGACTTAGGTAGGGAGCGTGATTGTTAATGAGAAGAGTTGCCGATATTGACAACTTGGGCAGGGAGCATGATTGCTAATGAGAAGAGTTGCCGATAATGACGACTTGGGTAGGGAGCGTGATCACCGTGACCAGAGATAGTAATACCACCAGTCCTAAACTAAGCAACCTATATTCTCACTACTGGCGAATGCCATTTTATGGCCATAAAAAATTTTGTATGAATGCTTACAGAAGTAACATTTACTTGTTTTCTAGCAAGTTAATGTTTCATCTTGTACAGGGAGATAATCTGGGGAGTTGTTAAATGATTGAAAGCAATATACTACTTAAAATGCTTTTGTCTCTGATATTTAAATAAAAAATCACTGGTTATTTCCTTAAAATTAGGAAAAATAGGTTTGGCATTTTAAATGACCAATTAATTTTTTATATCATTAGAAAACATTGGATTTTTTTTGTGTGTGTGTGTGTCCTTTGATTCTAGAAATTGAGCTGTGTATAAAATTTAACAACATGCTCCAACATATAACATTTTATTTAGGATTCTGTTATTTGTTATGATGCACGCACCTCTCTTGCACCCGAACTGATAGTAAGTTTTACTGACCTTTGCTACCACGCGCTTGTTGGATAATTGCAGGAGATGGATAATATTGAAATGTAATACTGTAGTTCTTTATCATTGCTCCAATGTTCCCAGTTGTGAAAGCAGTGCTCAAATAACCATTTTATTTATGGGAGTTCTTAAAATATAATTTTGGTCCTTTGTTCATAATTTCTGAAGTACAGTATGGTGAATATTTGGGCAGGGGTCCATTTAATGTGACCTTTTTTTATATATAAAACATGACCAAGTATGCAGAACAGTGGCTGGTTCACAATGAAGTATGTGTGTGTGTGTATTTTCCAAAGAAATTACCCATTCAAGAGTTAATAAATCATGTGATGCTCATAAAATTATCTCTTCATACCCTTGCATATTTACTTCACACTTCGGAGGTATGAAAGTGAATGATGATCAATGTACTTGACAAGCACAGTGCTGTAGAACACTTGCCTTAAAATGGGTGCATCTGGAATGCAGGGTGTAAATGCTAATGTGAATTGCAGGGGTATACAGCAGTTGCCTGAAAAGGGATATGAATCTTTCAGTGTGTGTCGTACTGTAAAGCCAGAACCACATTATCTATTTTGTCGAGCAGCCAGAGTGATTTTCTTCATATTTTCAAGTAATTGTAGAAATTAGTTTATTCTTTATAATAATGTAAACTGAAAACTTGAATTTCTAACCTAGGTAGGGCCAGTTTTACCTGTTAGGCATTATTGATTTCAGTAATGTGCATGTTTTAAGTTCGTTGAGAGACCACCAAAATTTATCATATCTTTATATATGACATAGAATGTGTGTCCAAGGTTAGAGGCCTTGGGGCTAGCCTCAAGAATGTTTATGCAGTAATTGCTGTGGGTAATCACTTGCCCCTTTTTAAAGCCTGAAGAAATTGTTTGACATCATGGGCTTTGTTTTCCCAAGACTTTATTCTGTTTCAGCTCTATAATATTGCATGTCCTAATACTCTATTATAATGAAGAGGAATGCATTGCCGTTTAGTTTAGTTTAGAAAGATTATTTAATCACATAAATCTTAGGTAAAAACATTTGATGTCCAAAGGTAAAATTTACATATTTTGATTTTGAACTATATAAATTAGAATCTTGCTTCCTTTTCCATAATGTATTCTAATTAGTTCAATAACCATGAATGCATTAACAAACACTAATGATCACTATCAGTGGATTCTTTTTTTATTGGTTATGATTATAAATAATTTTTCAGGACTATTGCTTTTATATAATGCAAATTCACAAAGAAGCAGAATTTTGGCCAGCATACCAGTAGATCCCAAATCTTGAATAACACACAACTGGAGAGTTTGGCACAGTACTTTATTAATATGTGGCCATGTAGCATAGTACTGCACTAAGAATTAATTATTATATTCCATCTATATCTATGCTTGCTCACAAATAACACTATGTTTGATATCACATTCATGATCAAAAAAGAAATAATGATCGCCCGGGCGATGACAATACAATTCTGACTGGTCCCACCATCGGGTTCCTGGATTTGGTCAGTAGGTCCATCACCCCAAAATGGTGTTCCCATTTTGACATTGGTACCATCGGTCCAGAGGTAGTCTCCCTCGTGCCCTTCGTCTGACCCGCCGATCCAGTAATGTATTGTATCCAGACCTGCAGAATAATTGAAACTTTTATTTCTAATTAATTCAACATTGTCATAATGTACCAAGTAGAAATTCACTTATGGGCAGTGTCATGAAGCCATACTGGTTTAGAGCCGTCTCCTGATAATTACTTATTTATGTTAAAAAATCAACTGCGTTTTAAGTGCACCTACCATTGTCGTGGATGTATTTGACAAGGTAATACATGAAGTTATCGCTGTCCACCTTGAGCAATTCTCCACGTAGATCTTGGCAATAATTTCTCATTTCATACCAGGAGCCCGAGACATCAGGCACCGCAAGAATACACTGGAGGTGGACAGCGGTGAACGGCGCGAAGCACTCTATGGCCTCTGTGGAACCAGGATTATCATTAGGCTACTCTGTACGCTTTGATAACTCCTATGGCCACTGTGGAACTAGTAATCACCAGTAAGCCGGCTACTCTGTACGCTTTCCGGCAGGTGCCAAGCCTTAGAATGTGACTCTAAAGTATCCAAACGAAGAGCAACAGTTTAGTGGGAGAGCTTTGGAGACACAAGGGCCAACAGGTCTTTTGTTGGAGGACTGAGGACACGAGGTCCTGAGAGCTGGGATGACCAGCTCCATCGAATGTGTAGAGTCGATTTAGTGCGTGAAAACGATGAGTCACGTGGCTGAAGATATGATGACCAAACCACATTGTCAGTGATAACAATGGTAGCAGTACCTGGTTGTTGTGTGTTGACAGTGGTACCTGTACCTGGTTGTTGTGTGGTGACAGGGTACCTGGTTGTTGTGTGATGACAGTGGTACCTGGTTGTTGTGTGATGACAGTGGTACCTGGTTGTTGTGTGATGACAGTGGTACCTGTACCTGGTTGTTGTGTGGTGACAGGGTACCTGGTTGTTGTGTGATGACAGTGGTACCTGGTTGTTGTGTGATGACAGTGGTACCTGGTTGTTGTGTG
>WNGS01163813.1:7017800-7029599 GCA_020271785.1 Procambarus virginalis | reverse complement strand
TTTTGCGAGTCGCTACCATATCACTAGTAACGACAATTTTTGGCGCTCCTGTAGAGGTGTACGTCAAAACCGACGTTCTCTTAGGAGGGAGGGACTTTACACCAGACAAGGCTAAGATAATTCCAGGTGGTACTATAGCGCCTATGGTGATCAGTTCTGACGTATGGAGGCACTGATGAGCCTGGATAGCATTTTGAGAGTGTGTACGGGATATCCTAGCCTAGGAATTGTTACACGGGTTGAAAACATGTGAGAGCTCCTCATTCTACTCTTCCTCCCTTCGGAATTTCGGGTGTGAGTTACGGTCCTCGAGGGAGCTACTAGTTTCTGTGCCCGTGGGCGAGCACAGGGGGAACGTGCCCCAATCTTTAGGTAGAATTCGCCTTATTGCTCTACTGCGAAATCAAAGCTCCATCAAGTCGGAAATGTGGGTTTGAATGTCCATAGATGTTTCTAACTAATTTTGTGGGCATGATTCCCAACACATCACCGAATGCCCAGTTATTAGACCATTCAGACCCGTTGAGGTACCTGGAGCTTTGCAATACTGTATTCACTCTCGTATTCTTGAGGATATCCTCATAATGCACCTAAGTTTGCGTGTGTTGGATACCGAACCAGCTGTGCATCACAACAAACGAGATTAGAGCTATACAAAACGGACATTAAACTCACCACCCAGAAACAATCAGCCATAAAGAAACTAATGAAAGAAAACTTGCTTCACAACATTAAGAATTTCCACCCCTGTAGACTAACCATTCTGCGAATGGGCACTTTTTCCACTAGAATTGCTACCTTATTCACTCTTGTGTTCATGATGATATCCTCACAACTGCACCTAGAATTTCCAATGCAGACTATCATCACATGCTTTGTATGACTAACCATCCTGTGTATGGGGATTTTTAGCATCAGAGCTAGTTTTTTGACACACACTGTACTCCCCTTCATAATCTAGGGCAGCTGCACAAATCCATATGTACCTAAATGTGTTAATAAAAAAAAAGCAGAATTATTAACTGTGTGAGACTCACTTTAGATGTAAACTGCCAATAGAGACTGTTGTGAGCTTCTTCTTAAATCACTGTGATATAAAAAGATTATTGATATGTATTTGTTGTACAAGTAAATATATATATATATATATATATATTATATATATATATATATATATATATATATGTTTTTATATATTATATATAAGATATATATATATATATATATATATATATATATATATATATATATATAATATATATATGCATGCTACCACTGTCCAACTGTGTAACTAGTTTAATAAGATTGTCACTTGCTTTGCTAAACGAACAACGGTGTTCAGGTTCCGGAACCCATTATGTGCCTCTGTACCCTTCCACTACCGCCCACAGGATGGTATGGGGGTGTATAATAAATAAATTAAATGTGAAAATGTATTATTGACGTTGAATACTGGTCTGTTATGGGTTTCCACATTGGTGTTTCGTATATGTGCCTCGACACTGGAGTTTCGTGTCTCTTCTCTACGCTGGGTATCACATAATGTGACAACCAATAGAATGTCACATACGAAGCAACATTACAAGCCAACCATCTGATACATACAGAATATATGCCCGAAACTCTATGCGTGCTAGTGTCTTTACAAGGATGTAAAAATATCAAATGGTATGTTCTCTCATTAACCCAATGTACTTCTTGTATTTAATAAATAAATAAATAAATAAATAAATAATAAATAAATAAATAAATAAATAAATATGGGTTTAGAGCAATAAGTTCCTTCTTATGTGGGAAATGCAAGCTGTAACACAGAGAACAATGAGAGCCAAAGCATATGTTGTTTGTACAGTGACACATTTTACGATCCGCGATAACTTGACGCATATAAGAGGAGAGCAGAGGGGGGGGGGGGCCTCACTGTTCACTCCTCCTACAACGATGGCCAAGCTGTTGCTGATCTGCTGGATGCTGTGTCTCATCTGCCACCACACGCGCGGTGAACAACAACCAGGTACTGCTACAACTGTCATCACACAACAACCAGGTACCACTGTCATCACACAACAAAAGGTACCACTGTCATTTTTTTCTTCCTAACCTGTTAATTTGTGTTCACTGATCATGGAAAAATAATAAAAAAATTGTTAGTGGCATATATTGCCCGCTCTATAGGGCGGGAAGTCTGGCAAAAAACAGGCGCTGACTCAGCGTGCGTCCCAGGCGGTCTGTTGCTCGCCAGCTGTCAGGCCGGAGTTGCCACAAGAGATAATCCCTAATTATTTCAATGTCTCTGATTGATTTTCGTAGTTTTTTTGCTGTAATTTATTCAATAGTGTGTAGTGTGATATATTTATATAATAAAATGAGTGAATCATCGCTGTACTCAAAAATATGGTGTGCATATTGTTGATTCAATTATGTTCATAAACAGTGAACAAATACTTTGTCGGTTATTACACTACATACACAGGTTATATTACAGTAAGTATCTGCATGTTTTGTTCACCATAACGACCACTAAGTTGCTATTATGAGTCAAAAAGTAACGAGGAGTGACCGCCGTGTACCAGCCACCACTCACGCCCTCCCTCAAGTCACCTCACTCACCCACATTCTCCTCCCACAATACTGTTTTTGCTTTTATTCACTATATACAGACGCTATATATAAGTATCTACATTCGTGTTCACCATAACGACCACTAAGTTGGTATGCTGAGTGGCAGTGGCAGCCCGCCACTGGCTGCCACTCCCTCCCTCCCTCACCTCACCTGACTTGCCACCATTCTCCACCCACCATACTGTTTTTGCTTTTATATACAGACGTTATATATAAGTATTTACATGTTTTGTTCACCATAACTGTACATCTAAGCTTGTATGGTGAGTAAAGGCACAAAGACGTAGCTACTCACACAGTCAGCTGATGGCTGCCGCCCTCAAGGCCAGACGCACTAATATTTCTCCTCAACAATACTGTTTGTGGTGTTATTACGCTATATACACACATTATATAAATATCTACCTGTTTTATTCACCATACTTGTACAAGTAAACTGGTATGGTGCCCAAAGACCATCGTGGTCACCAGTAAACAACATAAATCGTGCAGACGACGCCACCCTCCCTCACCAAAATGGCGGCTCCCAACCTACTCCTGTTGCTGTTTATACCCTCTATACACACATTATATATAAGTATCTACATTTGTGTTCACCATAGCGAACCACTAAGCTGGTATGGTGAGTGCAATCAATAAATGGTGGCCACATACAGTCAGAAAACATCACCACAATCCGCCCTCCCACAGCATTACTCCTCCCTCCATGGACCACAGCGCTAAATATCACCACAATCCTGCTATTATCAGAACCCTGGTCAGTTTTATCACAGTCAGGGGTCTTCTGTAATAATATCATCGCTACATAATAGCATGAACAAGTATATTATGGCATTTTTAGGCGATGCTGTGGTCACAAGCTGAACAGCAGTGCTGTGAGCTCATGCTGCGTGCGTCAGGCTTGGTAGCTTACTCAATACTGAGGCCCTTAACACCCGGAATTTGGCCCATGATTTTTTAAAAAATGGCGTCTGTTTACAAGAGCCCTGATGAAGGTAATTACCTAAGTGTAATTACCTAAGTGTAGTTACAGGATGAGAGCTACGCTCGTGGTGTCCCGTCTTCCCAGCACTCTTTGTCATATAACGCTTTGAAACTACTGACGGTCTTGGCCTCCACCACCTTCTCCCCTAACTTGTTCCAACCGTCTACCACTCTGTTTGCGAAAGTGAATTTTCTTATATTTCTTCGGCATCTGTGTTTAGCTAGTTTATATCTATGACCTCTTGTTCTTAAAGTTCCAGGTCTCAGGAAATCTTCCCTATCGATTTTATCAATTCCTGTTACTATTTTGTATGTAGTGATCATATCACCTCTTTTTCTTCTGTCTTCTAGTTTTGGCATATTTAATGCCTCTAACCTCTCCTCGTAGCTCTTGCCCTTCAGTTCTGGGAGCCACTTAGTAGCATGTCTTTGCACCTTTTCCAGTTTGTTGATGTGCTTCTTAAGATATGGGCACCACACAACCGCTGCATATTCTAGCTTTGGCCTAACAAAAGTCGTGAACAATTTCTTTAGTATATCGCCATCCATGTATTTAAAGCAATTCTGAAGTTGGAAAGCGTGGCATAGGCTCCTCGCACAATATTCTTTATGTGGTCCTCAGGTGATAGTTTTCTATCTAGAACCACCCCTAGATCTCTTTCTTTATCAGAATTCTTTAAAGATTTCTCACATAATATATAGGTTGTGTGGGGTCTATGTTCTCCTATTCCACATTCCATAACATGGCATTTATTAACATTGAATTCCATTTGCCAAGTGGCGCTCCATGTACTTATTTTGTCCAGGTCATCTTGAAGGGCATGACAATCATCTAAGTTTCTTATCCTTCCTATTATCTTAGCATCATCAGCAAACATGTTCATATAATTCTGTATACCAACTGGTAGATCATTTATGTAGACAATAAACATCACTGGTGCAAGAACTGAACCCTGTGGTACTCCGCTTGTGACATTTCTCCAGTCCGATACATTGCCTCTGATCACTGCCCTCATTTTTCTATCAGTCAGAAAATTTTTCATCCATGTTAGAAGCTTACCTGTCACCCCTCCAATATTTTCCAGTTTCCAGAACAACCTCTTATGTGGAACTCTGTCGAAAGCCTTTTTTAGGTCCAGATAGATGCAGTCAACCCAACCATCTCTTTCCTGTAATATCTCTGTTGCTCGGTCATAGAAACTGAGTAAATTCGATACACAGGATCTTCGATCGAAAACCATACTGTCTGTCTGATATTATATCATTTCTCTCTAGGTGTTCTACCCATTTAGTTTTAATTATTTTTTCCAATATTTTGACTATTACACTTGTCAATGATACCGGTCTATAGTTAAGGGGGTCTTCCCTGCTTCCACTTTTGTAGATTGGAACTATGTTAGCCTTTTTCCACACATCAGCTACAACTCCTGTAAACAGGGATGCCTGAAAAATCAGTTGAAGAGGAATGCTGAGCTCAGGTGCACATTCTCTCAGAACCCATGGCGAAACTCCATCTGGACCAACTGCTTTGTTCTTATTTAGCTCCTTGAGCATTTTTTCCACTTCATCTCTAGACACCTCTATGTGCTCCATGTTGTTCTCTGGAATTCTTATTGTATCTGGTTCCCTGAAGATTTCATTTTGTACAAACACACTTTGGAACTTTTCGTGATGTGGTGGGAAGGTGTGGTGAACCCCGTGTATCTGCGGGCCGTTTAAATCTTGCGTAGTACTCCAAAGCATCATATGATGCGATGCGCAATTTAAGGGTTAAAGAGTGGTTATTATCACATAAGGATTCATGGGGGTAATGTGGTTATCATCATATAATAATTTAAATTATTATTGCTTGGGTTTATATGTATGATGCAAATAAGGATAAAATAGCTCTATATGGATGTAATAGTTTTCCTTGGCCCATGGAAAGAATCCTGCTATTGTTACATGGTTATGTTACTATGCAGCCCATCCTGTTTTGGTACTACTTATAGTAACGATGAGGACCATAGTATATACAGTATACCGACATACAACAAAATTAGAATGTAGAAATCTGAATTATTGCGCTGGACAAACTGGAAGACTATTTTTTACTTGTGTTGCTTTGACAAATTACACTAACGTATCCTAACCTCCTTAGGCCTAATAAATGATATCTGAGGCCTAATATAGTACATGTGTGCTATACTAGGCCTAGGAATATTTAAGTTTGTGTTTTAGCTTCATTTATTTTAAAATTCCTTACTAGTTAGTATACTACTATCTAAAGGTCAGAACATACCAGTTCTGACTATTGACGATTGTCACAATAAGTACTATCTGAACAGGAGGATGGGTTGTACTGTATGAATGCAGTTATCATGAGTGTTGCTAGCCAAATGCAGTCATCAGCATTGTATAAAATTCTGTTTTTATTTGGCTCATTGTAAATCAAATAAGCTAGGTTTTAGTCCAGTAATAAGGGAGATAGGCTTTGTGCACTTGCCCTGTGCACTGTGGACCAAAAATGGTTAATTTTGCAACTTCACTGCAGGTGCAATATGCCAGTTGAAATCAACTGTGGGAACTGAGAGACCATTCTCTCACAATGAGAGAATATTTTCAGTATCCTGGTTGCATGATAGCAGTGAGACAAACTAATTATCATTGTTTGTGGATGTGATTATACCAGTGGTTTCGTGTGCTGTAAGATTTTCTCAATAATGTGGAGATATATATATAAATGCCCTCTGATTTGTGACTAGCAACTACCGATTTGGTTATCTGTGAGAGTCAACTCAAAGAAACTAGTACTCATAAAGTGGCATGTAAGCTTGCAGTAAATGTGGTGCCCCTTTTCAGTTCTCTGGTACGTGACTGATATTTTGTGCCTTCTGCCAAATTCCATTTTTTCTTTTTTTCTTTTTACTCTAGAACATTTAATCATTTCTGCATATGATTATTCAACAACATCAACACGTGTCATGTCACAACATCATCATATGTATTTCTTCATCAACACTTGTCAATAACTGATGTACTCCCATCTTCTATAGATGTATCAGCTGTCCTATGATCATGCACCCTTCTTTCTCTCCATCAGGTTCGTTCATGTTTACATAAACACCTCCTGTCACTTTCACCTATTACACATTGTTATGTTGTTGCGACATGTATACAGTACTGGAGGCAATGGACTGCTATAAAGTTTTTTAATCATTAAGGAATGCACTGTTGCACACACAGATGCTATGTCAATACATTATTGATGACATTCAGAGTTATGTAAATTGCAATTTATAATATGCCAATTAATTTATGTTTGTTTCATGCCTTTTAACAGCAGCTTCTTAATTTGTAAGATCTTTTAAGGGGTAATTTGTAAGGCTTTAAATTAAAAGGACAATAATAAAGGAAATTGAATAATAATTGGTTGATAACTTTGGTAACACTGACTGCTGGGTGATGAAACCAGTAGTGTGTTACATGTAGATTAAATAGCAGTAGCAACAATGGAAATTCTTAACAATGTTGTTGTTTTAGATTCAGCTACTTGGAACAAATTTCCAAGTAGCACGGGCTATGGTGAGCCTGTAGTGGACTTACCTGGCACAGGAGCGGGGCAAGTAGCACGGGCTATGGTGAGCCCGTAGTGGACTTACCTGGCACAGGAGCGGGGCAAGTAGCACGGGCTATGGTGAGCCCGTAGTGGACTTACCTGGCACAGGAGCGGGGCAAGTAGCACGGGCTATGGTGAGCCCGTAGTGGACTTACCTGGCACAGGAGTGGGGCAAGTAGCACGGGCTATGGTGAGCCCGTAGTGACTTACCTGGCACAGGAGCGGGCAAGTAGCACGGGCTATGGTGAGCCCGTAGTGGACTTACCTGGCACAGGAGCGGGGCAAGTAGCACGGGCTATGGTGAGCCCGTAGTGGACTTACCTGGCACAGGAGCGGGGCAAGTAGCACGGGCTATGGTGAGCCCGTAGTGGACTTTACCTGGCACAGGAGCGGGGCAAGTAGCACGGGCTATGGTGAGCCCGTAGTGGACTTACCTGGCACAGGAGCGGGGCAAGTAGCACGGGCTACTTGAACATTTTCTAGACAACCTTTGTGACTGGTTTTGCTTTCCTTGTTTTTGTTTAAGGTTATTATTATATATAAAATATTGTAAGTTACTTTCTTCATTTATGTATTTTCAAATATGATTTTTCTAACCATGAAATTTTCACTTTACAGAAGAAGGAAACCCAAAGCGCAAACTAAGGAAAAGACGCGCAAAGCGGCAAGCGGCATCTCAAGTAACGGAAACTGTTACTCCACCGGTTGAAACTAGCACAGTACCATCAGAGGAAAGTTCAGAATCCTATGCTGTTTCTTCTCGTGGACGTGTGCGCAAAGTTAAAAAGATGATCAATTACGATGGCCTGGACTTTGAAAAGCTTGCAATACAGGCTTCTGAGGAAGCTGAACAGGAGAGGGTAAGGAAAAGAAGAAAGAGAGAAGAGGAGGAGAAGGAAAGAGAAGAACAAGATGTTGATGAAGAAGAAGAAGAAGTTGAAGCAGCAGCAGCAGTAAGCTCTCAGCCATCTGGTGTGAGACGTTACCTCCTCTCACACACAGGGCACGTAATGGGGTACATTGACAATGATGGACAGGTCCATTCAGGGAATGCTCTTAAAGACACCAGAACTGAAAAAGGAAAAATTGACATATCATCTGTTAGAAATCTTGCCAATCAGCTTGTAAATAATGTTAAAAAGGAAGGCTCTCAAACTCCTGTAAGGACGGGTGTAATGGTCCCAAAGAAGACCTTCCAAAATTCCAATTTAAAGCCCGGTGTTCCCACTGTAGTTGTGGCAGCCATCAACAATCAAGGGTCTCCTGTATATGTGAGAGTTGTGGGAGAACAAGCACTGCAACTAGTGAAGTATATGAAACCCAGTGTGAAGGGACCTGTATCTCAGATTAAACTTCAACACCATGGACAAACTTATACTGTTAATACTAATGCTCATATGATAACTCACAACATTCCAGGTCTGCCTGACGGTGAAGCCACAGAGAAACCTACTTCCAGTGTTAGTCAATCAAGCATGACTGCAGCCAAATCTACCTCATCGCTGGTTGCCACTAGGCCTTCAACAGGACTTGAGGGTTTAGCCACCAGCAATTCTCCAAGCGTGCCTCGGGTTGCTCCAATAACTTCAGTGATTAGCAGTGTCTCTTCTCAACCAAATACTTTAGCTCTGGCCTACAGAGGGATGACAAGACCTACTAGGCCAATGACTGTTAATGCACCAGTGCGGACTCAATGTTCGCAAGCTCCCGGGACTGTGATGCATCAAGATCCTAATCGTATTTCAGCAGTGGCACCTACTAGACTAGTTACAGCCTCCCCATCAGTAGTGTCATCAATAATGTCTCCTATCAAAGCACCTGCTAATATAGGGTCATCACCAACAACTCATAGTCTAATCAATATAAATCAATCTGCAAATAGATTACCATCTCCTAATTTGATGGCTTCTCCCAGACAACATGTTTCACCAGTAGTGAGTAGGATTGCAGTATCCTCGGGTGTTACTCCTACTAATGTTAGTGGCACACATCAAGGTACCTCAGTAATGCAACATCATGCTAGTTCTCAACAACAAATAGTAGCAGTCCAGGCCCCAACAGCTGTAGCAGTAGCTCCAAATCAACCTATGGGTCAGACTGTAACGGCAACTACCATAGCAGTTCCTGGTCCTGGAGGACAGCCACAAGTACAGCTTAAGCTAGAATCTGAATCCTTGGCCCAGTTGATTCAGAGAACGGGAAGCAAGATAGTGGCTTTACCAAATGGTCGAGGAGGGTATACCTTGTCTCTGACACCAGGTGCTGTACAGCCTGGCCAAGCAGGACAAAAAAATCAGACACATTTATCAGCCAATGCAGCAGCTAAAGTCCAGGTTGTATCTTGTAGTACTACTCCACTACTTCAAGATAATCCACAGACTCAGGCTGTGCAACAGCCCCAAGTCATCCAGCAACAAAGTCATGTTATATCACAAGGAGTAGCCCAGGCAGCAACTGTTGTTCAGCAATCATCTCAACAGTTTAGACAGGTGATGCCAGTTACCCAATCCCATCCTCCAGGCACAATCATCAAAGATACGAGTGGAGGTACTCAAGTTGTTGTTAGTGGACAGCAAGCAGTTTATTCAAGGGTGGGTACTCAACAGCGAGTTTATAATCATATAGTATCATCTCCTCAGGGTACAAGATGTGTCCCAGTCTCCACAACAACCGTCACTTCCCCGCAGCAATCTGTAAATAATGTATACACAAGCCAGTCATCAGGTGTGCTGCAGAAAGTGAACACTGCAGTATCTCCGAGTTACCAGACTAACCAAAACCAGCAGCAGTATGTTCTGCAGCAACGTGTAGTGGCAGCAGGTACTCAGGCAACTGTATCTCCCCAGTCTACCCAGACTGTGTCACAGCAAACCACATCAACATATAAACCAGTTGTTGTGAATCAGCAAGGTACTCAGCAAGTAGTTCGAGTAGCTCAGGCACCTGTTCTTCAGCAACAGCAAATTGTAAGACTACAGCCTGTGAGTGGAAATCATCCCAATGCCACCACGCAAAAACTCGTGCAAATTGTACAGCCTGGCGGAGGACGCCAGGTGGTCCAGATGGTGCAGCAAGTGGTAGCAAGTCAAGGACAAGCAAATACAGGACATCAGGGGTTGATTTATGTACAAGCAAGTGGGCAAGTATTACAGCAACATCAAAAAACTAATTTGGGAACAGTACATCATACACTGCAAGGTGCCACAGCTGTGCAACAAAGCCAACCACAGCAAAAACAAATTGGTCAGCAGAAACTGCAACAACAAATCATGGGCCAGCAGCATTCAACATTGCAACAACAAATAACTGGACAATCGCATCAGCATCTTGCACAACAACTTGTACAACAGCAAATTGTACAACACAAACAGCAACAAGTAATACATCAACAGATATCACAATCACAACAGCAAATTGTGCAAGAACAGCAGCAGCAGCAGCAACAGCAGCAGCAGCAACAACAACAGCAGCAACAACAACAGCAACAACAACAACAGCAGCAACAACAGCAGCAGCAGCAACAGCAGCAGCAGCAGCAGCAGCAGCAGCAGCAGCAGCAGCAGCAACAACAACAACAACAAATAGTACAACAACATATAGTACAACAGCAGACAGTAGTCCAACAACAACAGCCAATTGTCCAGCAACATGCAGTGGTTCAACAGCAGCAACAGACAGTAGTTCAGCAGCAACCAGTGATCCAGCAACAGACTGTAGTTCAACAGCAGCAACCAGTGGCCCAGCAGCAAACAGTGGTCCAGCAACAGGGTCGATTGGTATTGGTGAGAACAACTCAGGGAGAACAGATGGGGTTGCAGTTGCCAGATGGGCGTGTATCATTGCTTACCCAGGAGCAGCTTCAATCAGCAATCAGAAATGGTTCCATCAAAATCAACCAGCAGACCTAAACAAAATTTAATGTTTACATAGTTTCAACCATAATTATATAAATACAAATGATTGTGCAATTCTATTAGTCACGTATTTAAAAGTATAATTATTTTGCAGGGATAGGCAAAGGTAAATTTTCAATATCTATCTTAGAAATGCATTATTAAAACCATAAAGACTGGATTAATATTTTCAGAATGAAACAGTATATCACTGGCCATTGTGTTAAAATACACAATTTTCTTTTGCGTGTACTGCCAACAAACCGTGTCACCAGTAACTAAATACCTGTATATGCTTTATTGTATTTACCATTTATGATATTGATTTTTCTTTCTGTGCACGAAATCCTGAGTAAAGAGCAGCATGTTGTATCGCCCTGCATGGCAAGCAGCATGTTGTATCGCCCTGTATGGCACTTCAGGACATATATTATATATATATATCATAGAGATCAACAAACAGGCATTTATATCGATAGATTTAAGAGATCAACACACAGGCATTTATATTGATAGATTATAAGAGATCAATCCACAGGAATTCATATCAATAGATTATAGAGATCAATCCACAGGCATTTATATTGATAGATTATAGAGATTAATCCTCAGGCATTTATATCAATAGATTATAGAGAACAATACACCAATATCTGGTCCACTACCAATATAATATAAAATAATAATCACAGATCAATAATC
>WNGS01163813.1:6921408-7011364 GCA_020271785.1 Procambarus virginalis | reverse complement strand
TCAATATATAGTAGTCACAGTAAATTCTCTGATGAATCTTGGTGCTTGCACACACCCACACATAGATATATATGTATGTAAATTGATACTGTGAGCGCTCTGGGTAGCCTCACCACATACTGTGCACTCTGTGACTTAAACTCAAATGAGACTTGCTCACGACATACAAAATATACTGACAAGAATATATATAGCTAACTAAAGGGGAAATGGGAGGGAACTGTAAACACCTACTTCACCTATCCTAGGATGACAGTTGGTTGTAGCTCCTGGTCCAGGCTCTCGCCTCGTTCATCCAGAAACACAAGCCCACACCTTAGGATGTCGCGTCTCGCCGCTTCTGTACACAGCAGGTCCGTGCTTCTTTCCCTACAGTACGTCGCTGGGTTGAAGTCGGTCTCCTGGCCGTCAACTTTCCTCCCAACTACGGCAGCCAGCCTACGTCTCGGCTGTCGTCGTACGTTTCCCAATTAGTCCTTGTCACTGTACTCCCAGAGTAACTGCCTCTCACCACTACGAAGTCACTGAAGATATCAGTCGTCCCGGACGACACATGCACAGCACCCAACTTCAGAGCTCTTGAAGCTCACAACACTGTCAATTCCCTCGTCGTCTAGATATATCGCTAGGTATTTGGGAAGACTTCTCGACGTGCTTGCATCCACTGTTGACTCGTAGGGTTCCACGAAGGTGGGGTTACTGTCAAACTTGACAGGATCGTCGATCACACGTTCAACCTGGTTGACAAGGTTGTCAACCTGGTTCACTCACGGTGGGTGGCCCGGCCACTAAGCTGCCTCTTATACTGGTGAACTGCCAACGACGACTCACATCGATGCCCGGCCCACTTCTTGCAACGCACCTGTCCCCTGAGCACTTGTTGCTCAATATTTTGTCAATTCCTTATCTGAGCCACTTTTGGGTTGCAGGAAGACCTCACAGAGTGCGTGCCAACAACTGGAGACGCTTAAATCCACCGGAGTTCGGTAAATCCGTCACTCTGACAGGATGACCGATCGTGCGTCCTACCTCTCGGACGTGTCGTGAAAGACTGATCTCGCCTGGCGCCAACACGGCCGGACCCCCATGCCTATGTGACGTCACTTTTCCCAAAGTTGGTTTTCATTGGCTCCCAGTGCCATGTCGCTGACGGTGACCAATCTGGCGCCACTGACGTCACACAGTATTGGCGGGAAGACAGACTCGCCCGCGCCATATTGGCTCCCTAAAGGGCCTATCCCACAGGACAAAATGTTACATTTTCTCAAATTTCTCGGCTCTTCGAGAATACTGTTCTCTCCCACATATGTTCAATTGTTGCCTGCAATGTAGAGAGCGCTCGGGAATAGTGGACATGACTCTTACAGCAGGCGTGGGAGAATTAGAAGGGGGGGAACACCGTCACAATACTAAGTTCACTACATTACAGTGTTCAAAATTAACTTATTACAAGATAGTAGTAGTTTTTTGTATAGCTTTTCAGGGATGTAAGTGGAGGTCATTGGCAACATTTGGAGCTTTATGCATGTAATTACCTAAGTGTAGTTACAGGATGAGAGCTACACTCGTGGTGTCCTGACTTCCCAGTACTGTACTCTTTTTGTCATGTAACGCTGTGAAACTACTGATGATTTTGGCCTCCACCACCTTCTCACTTAACTTGTCCAACTGTTCACCACTTTGTCTGCAATGTGTACAAATTCTAGTGGCATATAAATGGCTTACATGTAAGTTTTCCATTAAATCTAAAGAAAATATTTTGCAGGAAGAAGGGAAGAAACGTCCATCCTGTGAGGTCAAACTCCATTATGCGCTTTGCAATTTGTTGAATGAGTTGAGCCCATGGGAATCTAAACTTCTTAGAGCTACCAAAAGACTACGCACAAAGCTACGACATGAATGGAACGATTATGAAAAGAGGTGAGTACATAGGCTCTCCTTCTGGTTAGATATNTTGCCATATGTAGCAGTGAGGGCGCTGGTGGAGGGAGAGTGAGTGAGAGTGAGTGAGAGTGAGTGAGGGAGAGTGAGTGAGAGTGAGGAGGAGAGTGAGAGAGAGAGAGAGCGTCCCTGCTCCACCTCCTGCTTCAAAAAGCCGAATACACGACCAATGGAACACTGGAGTAAGGGGTTCCCCCCTTAGGGAGTTCAACTACCCTTCCCCTGGCTTATGGTGGCTGGTCTTTCTGCCCTCTCATGTCTCTCTCTCTCTCTTTCTCTCTCTCTTACTATTCCTTCTTCTGTTCCAGAAAATTGTGATGGTAACATTAGCTGGTTTTTGGTGGATTTGTGTAACGGGAATGAGTTATTTTGTGGATTTCAGCCAGATTTGTTAGGGTATATAATAGTCTACGTTTGTGCTGTTTTATCTTACAGATTTGAAGATTTCTTTATTTGTTGGTAATTTTATCTTAAATTCATTGTTTTAATAAACTATATACAAGGAAAAACTTATTTTAATCAATCTTGGAAAGATAGTTGAGCTTATTGGTCCTCCATGACAGCTCTACCAATGACGGTCACTGATTTTTATTATCGCGAAATATAGAAGTTATTTAAAACCATTTAAATGACCACCATTCTCACTTCATTAACCAGAGTAGTTTAAACTACGAGTTTTCCGCGTGAATGGCTCTTTAACAGCTAATAAATTAATAAATTAAAGTTCCCGCTTTGCCTCTCAGGGCCGCCTTCCCGCCTTGCATCTCCAGGGTTTCTGATTCGCTCATCAAAGTAGTTCCACATTAAATAATTTAATTATAATTTATTGCTCCTTTTCCCCTTCAAAATATTTTATTCTAGCGTCAAATAATACGAGAAGCCTTTTTGCAATGCCATTTTGAGACTAGGCGAGAGTTGGGCAAGTGAGTCAATGTATGTGATCGCGGAAGAAGTTGTGTAGCCAAAACAAGCCCACCGTTTTCGGTCTTGTGCAACTTCACGCTCAAAGTAACGAGAGATTGGCCGATTTGTGAAGTTTGGGCGTGTGTAGGAGCCTCCGGGAGGGCCGCGGGAGCCCCCGATACCGCCCGCGCCCACATGGACGCGAGGACACGTGAATTGCGTGAGTTGTCGTGGATGGGTTGTGTGTGAAAGCTTGCGGGGCCCCACACGAGCCTCTACTCATTTTGAAGTTAGCGAAGGAGTGTAAACAAGAAACAGCTGACTGGGATGAATGAGTGACGTAACATGTGGCAGGTGACCGCGTGCTGGGTCAGCTGAGGGGGTCACCCCCAGGGGCCAGGTCAACCCCCCGTGGCAGGTCAACCCCCTCTTCCTGGCTCTCGTTGGCCCACTCTTTGTCCCTTTTTTCGTGTTTGTAGGCATTTAAGTAGTGGGGTTAATAGACTCATTTAAACACCATGGTTGAAATGTCAGTGGTGATTGCTTGTTGGTGAGGTTATGGGAGGGGTGTGATCTGGCATCATTAGGCACCTGGGATGAGCTCACTGGATGCTGTAGGCTTCTTCTTATCAAGTTTTTTAATTATTTTCTTGGTCCACTTTGGTATGTAAAGCTTCTCTGTAATTTTAAGTTTTTTCCCCAAGGCAAACTTTTGACAATATATGATACAAATTAAGTAAATTAAGTTCAGGCATAATCTATAGCTTTTAAATTAATTAATTGCTTGTGGTGCAAGTGAGGTATATTATTAGTCTACTTAATTTGCACACGAGTAATGTTACCTATATATTTTGAAAATGAATATCCAAGTACCTGTATTAAAAATAATTTTTACGTGGATGAAATATTAGATATTTTTGAGTGAGAGCTCGGGCATGGTATTGGCTGTACACACAACTGAACACCTCTG
The DNA here is from genome assembly GCA_020271785.1 of Procambarus virginalis. Taxonomy (NCBI): domain Eukaryota; kingdom Metazoa; phylum Arthropoda; class Malacostraca; order Decapoda; family Cambaridae; genus Procambarus; species Procambarus virginalis. The sequence continues at coordinate 7,007,550 of WNGS01163813.1, read as the reverse complement.
GTGGTGGGGTTTGAACAGCGGGGTTCTTGCTCACCGATGTACACACCACTATGGCCGGCTCCCCTCATTCTCTTGGGTGAAAAATGTGGATTCCAAAGCCTATTTATATAGTTCTAATTCATGTCTTATTCATAAAGGTTAGATAAAGTTAATTACATTAAATTTATTTATGAATAAGGACATGAGAATGAAGGTAACAGCAGGTGGCCTATTGGTCCGTATGAGGCATCTCCTGTGTATTTATATCCATGTCATTAAATAAAATAGTCAATTAAAACTTTATTTGAGGCTTGTAGCCATGGTGTTTTCCAGCACTTGGATAAAGTCAATAAATAATCAGGAGAAAGCACTAATCCAGTATAACTATGTTGAGTATTTTGGAAGAGATATGAGTACAAGGAGCTGAAACATAAGGATAGAGTTAAGGAACAGGACCAGATCACTTGAACAATCAGGGATAGAAAGGTATCTGCAAGAAGCGAGACCATCGCTTTACTGACCAATATCAAATTGCATTCCCATAAACTTAAGAATTGATGATTAGGCTCTCAATAACTGGCTGCCATCTGATCTGCTATACATACACAGTTTTTCCCACAAAGCCCACCTATCCAAAGATTTTCCTAGACATCTTAGTCACACTCAGCTTCTCTATGACACCTACAAAAATAAACCACCAAATAAAAGGCATCTCAAATGATTGATGGATGAATGTTCCCTCTGCAAATACGAAGAAATTTTGGTGTTTCATTTCGCTGAAAATATGCAAAATTATAGAGTGCTCAGAGAAATTGTTAGGGGATGTTGGTACAACATGTAAGGTTCAGTTTTACTTTAGCATTAGTAAAATAATTTATTACACATAAGTAATCAAGTTAGGAAGAAATAGGAGCAGCAAGTCAATAACCTGTTCTCCATTTAACTTAATCCTAGGAAACCAAGCCAGACCTAAGTTCTGGGTATTTTCAAGGTATTAACCCTGAAAAGATGATGTGTGTGCAGTACAGTATATGCCCATACAGTACTGTACTCTAATAATAATACATTCCAAGTGGTTGGACACCATTCCTTCCCTCCATCCCATTCAAAATCGTTATCTTGACCCTTTCCAAGTGCTATATTGTCATTATGGCTTGGTGTTTTCCCCTGAAAATTCCCTTCCTTTCCATTAATGTAGCTATATGTAAAGAAGGAAGGCAGTTTTGCTTTTAGGAGTACAGTGTGTTCATTATATTGTTTGTAATGTAGATCTACCTGATAGGCTATAATTGAAAAAATATTGGAGTTCATTTCAGAACATAAAATGCTTTACACAATACTTTATGCCCTGTATGATGCCTACGTAGGATATGTTAAGCTAGGCATGATTATTCTTGGTCAGGTATGGGATTGGGTGGAATATACTAGGATAGTACTTTTTTTTTAAATTGGAAAATACAAAAGTGGCAACTGGACCTGAAAATCCTCATCCATTCAAATAATGAAATAAACTTAGACAAAAACTATTTAATGCATATCCAATTTGGTTGCTTTGATGAGGCATATGCATTTTTATGCTGTGCTTTGTCCTTAAAAAAAAAAGAGGTTGATTACTATATGCAGGTTGTGTAATGGTAATTGTAGGGCCAAGTGTTTCATACACTGTGATAATATATGCATACAGTGATAATATAAAGTGGTAAAGGCAATACTGTAGTAAAATAATAGCAGTGATGAGTCAGCTGACTGCACCTCAACAGACCTAACTGAATCTAACTATTAGTATATACACTATTCTGTTATAACTTTATGCCTAACCTTATCGAATGTGTCATAACTTAACCAAACTTAATATATTGTAACTTAACCTTGCCTATTAAGGCCACATTAGCCCCCCCCCCCTACCCCACAAAAAAAAAACGTTTGGCAGAAAGCAACAGAGGCAGAGAGAGTAGACTTTAAAACAAGGAGTTGCATCAAATGTGGATGTAATAAGTATACACAACCCTTCCTCCAAATAGACCGTATGTTTTAATACTAAATGTAATAAGTACATTGCACACTGTCTGCATAGTACATAAATACAGTACACTTAATTGTGCCCTTACATTTACCTCCCCATATATTCTCCTAATTTTGTGTTACTGTAATATTCAAAATTTTTAGGGCGAAGTTTTCGTGTTCAATTCTATATACACAAGTTTTAAATATAAAGAATTTTTTTTTCAGATTTATTAAACAAAAGAGATTTTATACAAAATTTGAAAATATCCTGAGTTACTTTATAATTTATTGAAAGACTTTAGTTTTGTTTTATGAGTTTTATAAAATATCACTATAGCTATAGGTTAAGTACTAACTGTAATTAAGAAGCAATAAATGCTATTTACATGCTTGTCCTACACTCCCAAGGTCGTCTGTGGTCATGGTTTTCTATACAGCTTTTCAGGTAAACTCTAATATTCACAATATTTTGGTGCGATGCTTGCGATTAAGTGTATTTATGTACTATGCCAATAGTCAGGAAAGTACTTACTTATTACATTTAGTATTAAAACCTACTATCTATTCGAAGGATGGGCTGCAGTCTCTACAGTCTGCTGCTAAGCAAGTTTTTTTTTATCATTTTTAAAGTGTCTGTAGAACATAAAGTGTATGAAATTTTAATAATTATGCAAAGTTCGTCCTCATATCGCTGAGGCATTGCAAGAAAAACAATGCAGATGTAGTATACACAGACTTTGCAAAGGCATTTGATAAATGTGACCATGTAGTGATGGTACACAAAATGAGGTTAGTGGGAATAACTGGTAAAGTAGGATGGTGGATACTCGGTATTCTGTCGAACAGAACACAAAGAGTAACGGTCAACCATATAAAATCAAGTCAAAGTGCAGTTAACCCCTGCACTGCGCATCTGTTTTTAGCAAAAACTTCATAGTTCAATTGTTAAGGACATTTTTGTTGTTTTTTTATAAATGTTCAGGTAAAGTTAATGCCAAACTGTTTCCAAACTCAACTATTTTCATTTCAAAATAGTGATGAAAAATTAAAAAATATGAAAATATAGCCTAATTAAAAAAAAAACGGACAACTCTCAAAACAGCATGTGTTTGGCGAAGTGCAGTGGTTAAAGGCTCTGTACCTCAGGGTACAGTCCTTGCACCACTATTTTTCTTTATACTCATATCAGATATAGACAAAAAGGCAAGTCACAGCTTCGCATCATCCTTTGCAGATGACACAAAAATCAGAATGAAAATTACCTCTGCTGAAGACATTGAAAAACTACAAGCAGATATTAATAGTTTTGACTGGGCAGAAGAAAATAACATGATGTTTAACAGTAATAAATTCCAGGTACTGAGGTACGATAAAAATGAGGACATTAAACATAATACAGTACAGGGTAGAAAACACAATCAGCTTTGCCCATAGTAGGACAACAGCATGTCAAAGATTTGGGAATAATGATGTCTGATGACCCAACGTTTAGGAAGCATAACCAAGCAAATATTGCGTCAGCCAGAAAAATTATAGGATGGATTACGAGAACTTTCAAATCCAGGGATTCCATCACAATGGTTGTACTATTCAAATCACTTGTGCTGTCCCATCTTGAGTACTGCTCAGTACTCACTTCCCCCTTCAGAGCAGGAGAATTTGCTGAAATAGAGGGAGTTCAGAGAACATACACGGCATACCTAGACATGATAAAGCGCCTAAATTATTGGGATTGTTTCAAAGCTCTCCAAATGTACTCACTAGAAAGGAGACAAGAGAAATATCAAATAATATACATGTGGAAAATACTGGAGGGCCAGGTACCAAATCTACACAGTAAAATAACAACTTACTGGAGTGAACGACATGGAATAAAATACAGAATAGAACCAATGAAGAGCAGGGGTGCCATAAGCTCAATCAGAGAACACTGTATAAACATCAGAGGTCCACGGTTGTTCAACATCCTCCCAACGAGTATAAGAAATATTACCGGAACAGTTGTGAACATCTTCAAGAGAAAACTAGATAGTTTTCTTCAAGAAGTGCTGCACCAACCTGGCTGTGGTGTATATGTGGGCCTGTGGGTTGCTCCAAGCAACAACCTGTTGGACCAAGCTCTCACAAGTCAAGCCTGGTCTCGGGCCGGGCTTGGGGAGTAGAAGAACTCCCAGAACCCCATCAACCAGGTATTAAATAGGTACATCACTTAGATGAAAGTGATGCTACTTTGGTATAAACCTAGTAGAACACACTCGTATAAAGTTTTAGTAAACTGACATTCTAAGGGGTATTGCCTGTTTATATTCATTTATGTTATGTTATCTTTATGTTTATACGAGTGCTTAGTTACATGACTCATTTAGTTGATGGTTGATTTACTGTATTGTTTAATACTGTAGTGTGTCATATAAATAATTTATATTTCAGACTGAAAAAGACACTAAATGTGTGATGTTAACATTATCTTTCTGAACCAACATTTGAAAGTCACTTTAGCCTCGCTGGCTGTGCTACTAAAAAATAATAATGAATATTGGTAAAGAACAACAAACATAAATGCTATGCTAAATAACAAGGTAAATTTTAAATGGTAACTAAAGAGAAGCTGAAAAACATGAAATATAGAGAGAGCAGAAATTTAATTTAAAAAGGTGGTGAGCCGAACACATGACTGGCAGTGGAGAGGAGCCATAGCTCCCTAAAAAGTCAATGCCTAGGTGTATTGCACGTCACTGTAAGTTGTATATGGTTGAATTGTGGTACAGTACTGGAACACTACAGATACTGAAGGTCCCCCCTCTACAGGAAGTGGTAAAAATTTATCCAAGTCACAACTGAAGTGGTGCATGAAGTTCACCAACCCAAGTTCACGTAGTTAGCCCACCTGTCAAAGCACCAGGGAGGCTCTAGTGACAAGTTAAGGATGGATGTGAGACGAGACCTTATCAAGCTTAAGAGGGGAAGAGGAAGGAAGGAAGGGGGAGAGAGACTTGAAGATCAAGGTCAAAACTGAGGGGACGAGACAATACCCGAGTAGCTCAATAGGAAGCAGTTCTATTAGGCATGAGCTTCCATTTCTCGAGAGAGGAAATGTCATAGTACAGTACCGGACAGAGAGCATTGTAATGCTGGATGGCCTGTCAAGCCACCACATTTTGGATAGGAGATCTATAGACATGTGATGAATCCTCTCGAGAAGCTTGGCACAAAGATCAAAAGAGGTTCTGGAAGGGTTTGTGTAACACTGCGGCTAGTCGTGTGCATGAGGAGACAGGCTGGTAACAGAGCTGAACCAGAAACAGTAGAGCCAGCTAGATGACACAGATCACAATGTTCTCCAGCTTCAGCAGGACAAATAAACAAGATTTGGACTGGAAGGTACAGGTAAACTGTCTCCTACTTGTTCCAATCAAGACAGCATCCAACACAGTGGCATTGCAATCGTGGAAGTGTCACATATATAGGGAGTTTCTAGGTATGCTTGAATGCAGAGATCCCACTGGGGAAGGTCAAACATTTCTCATATCCACAGAAAGAAGGCCTTGTCCATCTCTCACTCCATCTTCACTGAACAAAACTGAGAGAGGTTGTCTGGCAGCACATTTGACACCTCTTCGCTGTGGATCACTTTGAGGTTTGAAGCCCAAGAAGGCAAAAGAGAAACTACAGCCAACGTCCAATGCCACAATGGAAAGAACTTAACAGATCCACTCTGGTAGATGCTGGAGCTGAGAAGGAAGGCTGATCCTTCTATGAGAAGGATGTTCTAAAGCTTCCACTATTCCTGAACATTAACATGAGCTCCAACCAGCACTGGAAATCTTGGATGATATCTTAAGAGAAGGAAGTGGGTGGGCCTTTAAGGACCCAAATCCTGAACAATTTCCAAAGAATTTGCAACAAGAATAAAATTACTCAAGGCCATGAAATATCAAACATGGTGTTCTTGTAAATGATAATGAGCATAAAAATAGAGGAACTTAATCAGTGCCTTCAGCAAGACATGCCCTGTGAATACAAAACATGGGTAAACTTCAGCTAGCTGTGGATGTTCAGGAGAAACTGACACCAGAGGTGACTTGGCCCCAGAACCAACTGTAGGTGGTAGGCAAGCCAGGCTGACAGGGGGTCTCCAGGAGGAAAATGAAGATGAAAACAAGGCACTTAACTGGATCGAGTGTGCCCAGCTGTCATAAGCACCAATCGGGAAACTGTGATGGGCTCAAGGCAGGGAACCTGACTGGTGTGGGTACTGCTATCTGGTGGTAGCCAGATGGGCAACTGGCAGTTTACTTGCAAAGATTTTTGAGTGTTTGTGTCAAATTTCTGTACAGTATAATCACTGGCGTGTTTCAAACTTTTCTCCTGTGCTGCCCTAGTTCGGCTCCAATATAAAAGACATTTGAAATGATCTCTATTATGGCAGTACAGAGTGTCACCCTGTCATAACTATCATAAGCTTGTCTAATGGTATGTTTCAATGATATTGCCTTATGGAGAAATGAAAAATTCAGACATTGGCCTTTTTCTAAGAATTTATTACAGAGTCATGATGTGCTAATAAATTAAGTATAGTACTGAATTTGTCAAGGTTGAGGAATAACACTATTGATGCATTGTCAGAGTAAAGATGGATGAATGCCTTAACATCTCAGAAGATGGTTGTGCATAAACATAATGTATTCATTAACAAAAATTTGTTACAAAACTTAGTGGGTAAATTTTGTAGCTTACAGGCTTGTCTATAATGGAAGTTTTACAGTATCTTGTCCTGTACCTCTAAATTGACATGCTTCTTTTTATGCCTGTCTAAATATACTGTACTGTAACTTACGTCAGAAATATGATACATATGACACACAGTTTGAGAAATGTGCTTACATAGTATTTAACATTAAAATCAATTAACATTGCAGAATTGACCTCTGTCCTGGTTAGCTGAAATGCATAATGTGAAGGTCCATCATGGAGGACACTGAGTTTATTACTGGGGACATTTGTTCAACTAATGAAAGGGAATTAGATGACATTGGCACGGGATGCAATAACACTATATTCGTAGCCACTCACTTGGAACAAAATGGCCAGGAATCGACAAAATCATCTGAGGAGAAATCTGACAAGGTGGCAGAGAGTTGCTCGCTACAGTCATCGCCGGAAACTGAAGCACAACCATTTTGTGATGCCAACCTCATTTCAAGCTATAGGGAACATCAAAAGCTTAAACAGGTAAACATTGATATATTATCGGGTATCAGAGGTATCTTAGCACTTCGTATTTATGCTATAGTAAAATGTTCAGTGATGCTATAGGTTAGGATGTGTGTTTACAATCATGTTATTGTGACTTATCTTCTGCACAGTCCTAAATGTACACAATATATTGAAGGGTCTGGGTTCTAAACTCATTGAACAACAAGGAACTCTTGAGGTACCAGCTTCCTTTTCCAGTGCCTCAGTGTGGCAATACAGAGGGAAATATGCACTGCATTTATAGTTCTTGCCCATTATCCAGGAGCACAAGGAATTTGACAGCCTGTGGCAACTTTCTACCTTCTATAAGTTAACTTATGTTACGTAATAAAGTTTCAAATGAAATAAATACAATTTAAGAAAAATATTCTTTGTTTACAAAAAAGATTTTGAGTTGTAATTCTCTTCTAGCTGAACTTTTAAAACACTTGATCTAGAATATATCACAAAATGACACTTGACATAGGATGACCCTTTAAGTGGAGAAAAGAGAGAGATGCCTTTCCCAATTGTCCATCAGTAACTAGCTAAATGTCAAGTCTGTTTCATAATTTTTGCAGGAAGTGATGGATGTTGGTGAAGAATTCAGTGATGAGATGATTATAATGGTGTGGAAGGTAGTGGGGATGAAGAGATGGAATCTGAAGAAGAACTCCAAAAACTTGATAACGCGGTCAAGAATGAAGAGCACAAACTTCATATGGAAAAAGTGAAGAGAAAAAGGTGAAAAGAAGTATTTCAATTTATCACTTCTACTTCTAATAAGTACAGTAAAATAATGTGATCTGATTAAGGATACCATTTTAGGTAACACAATATCTTTAAATACTGTGACTGTCACTTGAACCATTCCTTATGCATTGGTATTTTCTTAGTTCTGGAAGTCTGTATATTGAGGTGTATATAGCTTTATCTTTGCCAGCCATATTTCTTTCCACAATCATTATACCCATTTATTTGTGTCATTTTCATGCTGCCATGTAAACATTGTTTAATTCTTGCAGGATGGCGACTGCAAAAACTCATCGTTGTCACTTTACTCTGGCATGAGCGACATTATTAACGAATCATTCCGAAGTGGGTCAAATTCATCACCATCATCATGTTCTTCCACTCCGTCCCTATCCCCATGTAAGACCTCACTAGGTGGAATGTCTCGACTGCAGACCTTTTCCTCCATCTAGTGCACAAGGGGGTGGCCTTCTGGTCCATCATCCTGTTACCCCGAAGAAACGGGTTGTTACTAAGGCAAAGACGGACCACCTGAGCGATGAGCTTAATTTAGGATACAGGCAAGTGACAAGTTTGTTTAATAAAATGATACAGACTTCTTATACCTCTTTGCAAGTGAATGAATGTTTTAGTCTTTCTCTTCCATGTTATTTCACATTTGTTGCAGCTGGCTGTTTTAAATGCTGTTTTGGAATTAGATTTTCCGCTACTCATGATATTGTTTGATATATATTTATTTGGGTGATTAGTATTCATCTGATTGTGTGGGAGATGGAAGACTATTGATGCCATGCAAATTGAAAGGATTTTGAAAGATTTGGATGGTGATGAGTAGAAACAATATGGAACAAAAGCCCAGGCCATTTAAGAACCATTTTTGGGTTCACATAACAGATCATGCTACTCATGAGCATTATTTGGTGTTTGTAGTTCTACACACTACCACCACCTGTTGGACCAAGCTCTCACAAGTCGAGCCTGGCCTCGGGCTGGGCTTGTATAAAGTAGAAGAACTCCCAGAACCCCCATCAAGTAGGTGGTACCACCTATCATGACATAACAGAATTTGTCAAAGTACTAAATGGAATCAAAAGATTTTAGCCATTGAAACTGTACCATCCTTTNAGACAGGGAGAAAAAAACAGAGATAAAGATTTACTAATATATATTTAATTAACCATTAACTCAAACTTTGCAATGTTTATCTCACAGATAACAAGATTAAAAATAGACAGCAATCCTTTCGCCAAAGGTTTCCGGACACTTCGAAGCAAAAGTGAGTAGTGACGTCCATTTGATCTCATGTTGTATGTGACTGGCCAGTATATAAGGATGTTTAGACTCCTGTATACACTAACATTTACAGTTTAGTGGTGTGTGGGAAAAATGTGCCTCTGGGTACGTTTGTAATATTTGTGCTTGTAAGATGTTTACATGAGGCTTCCCGTGTTCACCTAGTTGTGAACAACTAGGTGAACAACTAGGTAAACAGGGAGTTGTTCCTCTCAAATTCAAATAAGGTTTATCGAGGTATTAATACGCACAAAGGGATGAGGTAACTCAAGCTATTCTCACCCCCCGTTCAGTACAACGTGTTCATATATATATTCATATATGGCATCACAAACAACAAGTATATTACCGAACATTCTGGGTGATATACATATACATTTCTTCCTTCACACATGTAGTATGTTACCAGACGTATACACAAATACTTTTATGACTAGGACAGCGTTCCCTCTTCGTGTTGTGTCGTCCACTACGTCTTGCTGATATGAAGTCACGACTGTCGGCTACACATCATTTGGAAAGTTTGTCTAATTGTGTATTGAACGTGTTGTTAAGGTTGTCATAGTCTTTGATTGTGATACATAAGGTTGTGTTGTCAGCAAAAATACGGTTTTAGACGCTTTTCAAGTTCTTTTTAAGGGTCCATAAACATCATTTATATGCAGAAGAGTACCTCGGGTCCACGAACAGACCCGAGGTACGATAATGTTAGAGATCAGAGTGGTTGGGATCACAGTATTGACGGATACAAAAGGTCTTCTGTCCTCCATGTATCTCTCCCACCAGTTCAGGACGCTGTGTTTGCTGCCTAATGTCTGGAGCTCGCGTAGTGGCACTGCGCGACAGGCACAGTCAGATGATCTGCTCACATAAAGAAACGCAGTTACCAGACACCAGCCACAAACACTAGCCACCTCAGCCAATACACTGACAATCCTACATACTACATACCCAAAATACCCACATCTACGCCAACCCATGGTGGACAGGGCACCGAACTTTCAAACCTCTATACCCACATTCTCTTCCAGAATTTCACCTCCCCATCCTTTCCAAACCCTTTGGACATCCAACTTCAAGTTCAGTTGTAGTAGGTTTGTTGAGGTCTAAAACTACTCAAATTTTCTCAGATAATTTTATTTACCACTATTTCTTTGTTCCTTCCTTTTCGAAAGCCATGCGACATTTGCCTGTGCGTGTTTAATTGATCAACAAAGCTATCATTGGCTACTTCTCTAATATTTTACTAACAGATTGAAGAACAGGTATCAATCGATAAACTATGACTTTGCATTTTTATACAAAGTATTGATTTTTGCAACAATCATGGCCTAGAAATCTGACATTGATATATTGTAGAGAAAAGCTAATACACAATTAAACCTGTTAATATTAACCTTGTTAATTGGTAAAAGAAACCAGGATAACCATTCTTCAAACTTGAAAGTAGCGCAATTTAGTATTTAACAACCATATTACTTCGTTGTAATCAAAACAATTACAACAGTCATTCATTAACAAATAGCTAACTTCTTTTGTAGTCGAGGGATTATTTTGGCTTGTTTTTGTAATGTTACCTGACCCTGTGGCAGCTTGTCCTGCCACAGGACAAACTGCCGCCCGGCTTGTTAAGCTGACGCATTCATCAATCAACACTTCACCAATCACACACATTCATCAATCAACACTTCCACAATCACAACAGCATACACCATCACAGACACCTTGATAAACTAGCATCGGTTCGTCACCCTCGACAGTAACATGCAATTTCTTCAAGACTCACCAAAGCTCCGATTACCACTCCAATTTTGACTGTTTTCGTTATCTGTGATACCTACTATCATGCAAGACTAACGGTATGCTTCGGACAGACGAGGAGCTGGCGCCTCCTCGGAGATAACATACCATCTGTCACTGCGATAACGTGTCACAGACAAGCCACACTGACAGGTTGAAGGAGTTAGAAAATCCTTGAAGCACTCTCATGGTGAGGTGACGAGTGCAGGCTGCCACTCACTGACAGTTTCAAGAAGGTCGCTAAAAAGGTGTTTATCCCGGGGATAAGAGACGCGGACACAGTAGCAACTGTTGGTCACTGATACATTCTCGCAGACACATGGCCGAGCTTCCGCACTATGGGGAAGCTATGGCCGCACTTTGAAGTCCTGTGTCTTGAAGTACTGTGACTCATTTATTCTGTTACTAAGATATTGGCTTATCCATTATAGACCTTCCCTATCGCTCTTGCCTTCCTCTCAAACTTGCGCACTAGTCTCTTGTTGGTGTATTAAAGGTTTTCTCCACAATCAAAAAATGTTTAGTCTACCCTCCCTTCTCTTGCGTGATTTATGTTGCCCAGTCATACCTGTTTACCCGAGTTTAACAGAGAGCCACTAACACTAGTGGCCTCGACGAGGACAGGAAGCCGGCGGCTTATATCATAATAAATGACTAGCTTAGGGCTACTCTTAGTATTCATGGCGATATTGTTTCACGCTGCACAGCCTTAGCTATCGTGTCTAGCTCTAGCAGGTGCCTCCTTACTGAATTTCTTGTAATCACAGTCCTTCAGTTCTGCTTTGTTTGACACCCCTCAGATCAGGGGTGTCAAAAGCTTCCCTAGCTTTATTGTAAAGCTTCCCTAGCTTTATTGTAAAGCTTCCCTAGCTTTATTGTAAAGCTTCCCTAGCTTTATTGTAAAGCTTCCCTAGCTTTATTGTAAAGCTTCCCTAGCTTTATTGTAAAGCTTCCCTAGCTTTATTGTAAAGCTTCCCTAGCTTTATTGTAAAGCTTCCCTAGCTTTATTGTAAAGCTTCTCTAGCTTTATTGTAAAGCTTCTCTAGCTTTATTGTAAAGCTTCTCTAGCTTTATTGTAAAGCTTCTCTAGCTTTATTGTAAAGCTTCTCTAGCTTTATTGTAAAGCTTCTCTAACTTTATTGTAAAGCTTCTCTAGCTTTATTGTAAAGCTTCTCTAGCTTTATTGTAAAGCTCCCCTAGCTTTATTGTAAAGCTCCCCTAGCTTTATTGTAAAGCTCCCCTAGGTTTATTGTAAAGTTAGGGAAATTGAGAGGCGGGACCAAAAAGCCAAAGTTCAACCCCCGCAAGCATAACTAGGTGAGTACAAACATCTCTGCCATTGTATATGAATGAGTTCTTCATTATTCTCAGTTTCACTTAAAATATAATACAATACAATGTTTATTCAAAAGAATGTGTGTTCAAAGGACATAGGAGTAATGTACAAGTTATAGGAACAGGAGTTACACAATCTATGAAGCCACTATTACGCAAAGCGTTCCAGGCGAATACATAAACAAAAAAAATACAAAAGGTGGGGGGGGGGTGTTAAGACTATACTAAGGAAGAAATAAGTTAACAAAGTGAGAACGTTCATGGAAAATAGTAAATGAATGCAAAAAAAAGTGACACTTGGATTACAGGCAACACTACCACAACATGGAGTCAGCAGTTGTGGCAGTAACTCTAGTAGAAATGGAGTACAGTAGTTTATTTACATTAATAATGGAATAGAAATGCAGGGTGTAGATTAGAATTCTCCTTATTCTCTATTTTCCTGCTAATGCGGCTGTGAAACAGCTCAAGTTGGGTCTCTGCTTTATCTGTTATGTTGTTTTTCAAGTTCTCTCTCTGCTCCTCTTCTCACTTAGGTACTCATTTCTGCCCTTTTCATACCTCTGTATTGTTAGTTTGTTGTTTTGCCTTACAATCATGATTAAACCATTGATTAATCTATACCCTTCATTATTCTCTTTCGACAAGGCGACCTGTCCTCAGGACATATTTGTCCCTGCCTCCTGTCTTATTGGTGAAGAGTCCCTCAGGTCCTGTGTTGTTTTCTCTCGGATTTTTCTTTCCCATGGTATTCCTAAGAGGAATTTTCGGTGGCCTTTGGGAAAACAAGCTAACCATGGGGAAGATAACCCTGACCCATTTATAGTGAAATATAAAGCTTTGACACTCGATATGCGAGTGGAATAAAAATTAATTGTGAAGCTTAAACAAATAATAGCAAAGCAATTGCCTCCTACCATAACAGGTTTACCAGGAAAAGCCAGTACCACTTACCTAAAACTGTGAATCAGGTGATGGAGTGAGAGGTGTGTGTGTGCACAGCACCAGACAAGCGAGTGAGGTGGCGGGGTGGCCAAGACCCCAAGTGACCTGAACTGCAATCTAGTTGAGTGCATCACGGTTAGGATAGTTACAAGGAAACAAGGAAAGTTTGCTTTGTTTACCTTGGGCTCACTTATTTTGCTGTACTTATCCTTTTTAATTGGTTTCACTCAGGTTTGGGTTGATCTCTGATTCCCAAGCTTCCCTCGCCTTGTTGTGAGCCAGATTTTGGTCACAAAGGCCTGTTGTAATTGGCTAAGGATTGGCATTACAAGCACTTAAGTCCAGAGAGGTACTGAAGAGAGGCCTTCTCAGAAAATACAATCTTCATATTTATCTTTAATAATAATGATTTTCACTTATTGCAGCCAAAAATTTAAGTGTTCACACACATTGAATTTCATGAATTATGGGAGAGGATACACTGTTTAATTGTTGCCATCAGCTGTAGCCAGTTTATTATGCACACCATACTCATCATCGTGTACTTACCTAGTTGTGTTTGGGGGGGGTTGAGCTTCGGCTCTTTGGTCCCGCTTCGGTTCCTTGTGCTACTGCTCACAAGATAAAAGGTGTTACAATAGGAATTAATTAGACCCCTGTGGGTAATTGATATAAAATATAAACCAAACAAACAACCTAACAATACACAAAACTTTTACTTGTTTTTATTGTGAAATGGTAGATCTATATTCAAAAGGTTTGAAAAATATAGAACACATATATCTACCTTGGGCAGTGGTGACCATTCTTCTGGGCATTCATCAGCATCGCGGTGTGATGGGAGCCACGACCAAAGAAAAGTTTATTTTTTTTTCAAAAGAAATACAGTACATGTAAAAGCGAGGAATTTGTATGCAAAAGAAAAATAAGTACGAAAATAAATTTAGAGATATGATCTTTATGTTGGGCAGGAGAAGACAGGAGTTAAGGGGGAGACAGTTGAAGATAGGGAAGATGGGAAGAAGGGGGAGGAAGGAAGGAGGGGAGTGGGAGAGAGAAGGGAGATGGGAAGGACGGGGAGAGGAGAGAAGAGAGACCAGGGCATAGATGGGTACCTTTAGTAACCAATAAATAATAAAACATTCGGTAACTAGTTCCAATACACACAGACATGACAGGGGGCTGCTTCTCTTAACTAAAAATATTATGGTTTTACTTGTTTCAGAGAGCTGGAGAGGCAACCTGGCCGACTTGGCAGGTGCCATGATTCAGTATCCGTGAAGCCTTCTACTCTGATGCTGCCCCTAGGAGTGACGCCACCCCATCACCTCCACTACACCACTTCTTTAGCAGGCTTTTCTCCTCCGTTCTCCCTAGCTGGGCCGGTCTCTCCTCCAGTATCACCACTCTTCCTTCCTTCACAGTGGTTGTCAGGGGTCCTGGAGGGCAGTGACCACCAACAGCCGTGGATGCAGGCCTCATTACCACTTCTGCGATCTGCTCCCCCTGCCCTTCCGTTCCTTATACCTCCCTTCCTGCCTGGCATTCACACACACCTCCCACATGCACTTGACCTCTCCAAACGCAAGGATGATACCTGACCCTGGGCTTCCAAACCATGTTGAATTTGGTCGTTGTCTTCATCATACTTTCTGTAAATAATGTCTTCCAAAGTTTGTTAATTTTCATCTTAATGAATAAAGTTTTTGTTATACTATCAAGATGTTCAATACACCTAACCCAGTATAGTGTGATGCTTGTAAATCTCTGCATACGGTAGACTAGGCTGTTTTGGTTAAGAATTCTTCTAAGTTAAATAGTTCTAGACAGGCAGGGTCAAGTCATAATGGAAAAGAACATTGTGCCAATCAACACAAATAATTAAATTTTCCAAATTATAATAATTCTTTAGAATCATGCGGCTGACTTGTATTTTTATTTTCAAGCACGTGTTCCTTGTTTCCTCTAATTAAAGAGAACCTAGTGCATCCACAATTCTTGGTACATCACATCTCCCAAGGTCTTTTGAATGGTACTCCACATCATTTCTAATGGAGGCCTCCTTCCTGCGTATTTGGGTATGCTTGGTTTTTCGTTCACTATCCAAAATTTTTGTATTTCCCCTTGGGTATGATAAAGCTCCTTTCCTGTATTCAACTCATGTAATTTAAGGTCCTACAAGCATATTTATTATGGCCAAATTTACTACAAATAGGGCAACAGCTCATGGGGTTCCTGCAAGCTAAAGTACAGTATCGTGGCCAAACCTCCAGTTTATATAATTATGTATACAAGTTGAAAGTAGTTTGGCCATGTACTGTACTTAGCATGCAGGAACCCCATGACCTGTTGCCTAATATTGTATATACTGTATGTTAAATATTGTATATAACTTGAATAATAAATACAGTATTGTAATATTGAACTTGTGTAATACTGGGGCGGGAACGGAACTGAACTTGAAAGTCAAGGGATGTAATTAATGTGCCAGATATAAATGGCTAGGTCCAACTTCCCCCAGTCACTGATATGAAAGCTTATCCAAATCACAGTACATAGTGCAATTTAGTTTATCAATTTTTATTTCCCACATACAAAATACAGTATATGAAAACAAATTTTGTAGGTTACATACAGTATAAATTTTTAGGCACATGGGTGTGTGGAACAAACTTTTTGCAGAATTTGAGTGAGAGTGCATCCAAAGACGACAGGGTACAGTTACATCTGACATGTAATATAGACAATGTAGGACTGAAAACAGAAGATGCTTTTTCACCCACAGGGTTGTAAACTCGTGGAACTACCTACCCGCCGAAGCCGTAAATGAAAAAAACTGTTGGGTTTTAAAATACAGCTGGAAAAGATCATCAGGGCAAATAGGACAAGCTGCCGGCTTCCTGTCCTCGTCGAGGCCACTTTGTATTAGTGGCCTTCAGGTAAATTCAGATATAGCTATCTGAGATTACTTTAAACCTGGACAGATAAGATGTGAAAGTTGAGCTTGGCAAGAATACCAACTGCTTACAATAGCCATAAACAAGATAAAATGCTTAGACCAACAACCAGACATAGGTCATTTGTTACCTCAACCTGGTGGTGCTGCGAGAGCAGAGTAAACAGTTCATCAAAATAATTTATTTGGATAGGACTAATATTTATTTATTTAGCATATACAAGAAGGTACATTGGGAATGTGAGGATACATAATATGGTAATTACAATCTTGTAAAGCCACTAGTACGCGCAGCATTTCGAGCAGAACGAATATATTAAATATATAGGAGGAAGGTCACTTTTGTGGGACTGATACAGGAAAAGTTTGTAATATGAGGGAGAAAAAAGGTTTCCTGACAACACTGTGCGCTTAACATTTAATTTAATAAACATAAAACGAAAATGTATATACCCATGGAAATGGATAATTGTTTTTAACAGGTGTCATAGGCAAATTTGTACACAGTATTGTCTCTTGCCAATGATACCCAGGTAACGTAACCCAACCTAATCTTAAACACTGCTAATATGAATACCTTAAGCAATAACGTCCTCCTAAACACCAACTGCCAAATGAAAAGGACAATTTGGTGCTCAAAGTGATGTGAAGGAAATTATTTGCATGCACATAAAACTGACATGTGTGAAAATACATTCACCTCGCAGGGATCCTTGCTAGAAATGGCCACACCAGATCTTAGACAAGAAACATCATCTCAGCTCACCTCACAAAAATGTGAGTCAATAGTGTATGCAAACAATTACAACAAACTGTACTTACTCTTGAGTTGACTCATACATCCACACTCATACACGCATTTCCTATCAATGTCTTGACGACTGGAGCCCACACCGTCGCTTCTACTTGATCAATGCACGGGAGTTGAACAGATCACAGGAGCTGATCTGTTTTGATCACAGGATATATCAGTGAAGCTCCTCCACTTGTGTTTTGCCTGTTTTCCTCTACCCCTGACAGGAGTGGTGGCTGGCAGCAATGCAAGTGCACCAACATCTCAGGTGGGACCGGGGCTGGGCTGTAGTGCTTCCTAATAATACAGAACAATTCTCTGGAACCCTGAGAATCAGATGATCGACACATACTAAAAGAAGGCGATTTGTCCAAATCACATTCATTCTTCTGGGTAACGTCAAATTGTCAAATTTTTATGACACTTTATTTACAATATCTAATCTATAAGATTACATTATAAAATTCCAAGGTTATACAATTTCTAACCAATTTTTAAAATATTGTACTGGTATTTAGCTAATCAAATAATCTCAAGTAACACTCTGAAAGGATATTACATAAAAATGTTTAAGTTGCTGACAAATAAATTATTGAAAGAGACCCATCATTGTGCTCAAAAACTGCCCTTCTGAAAACGAGAAGCCATATATAATTCAAAATTTAAAATCTTGTTCTTTCCAGATTGGTGAACTATACAGTACAGTATATGAAGAATATGTAAAAATCATGAAAATTGGGTCATAAATTACAACTCAATTTTATGGACATACAATTATACTTTTGAGTAAAATGCAATCAATGCTTGCACCACCAGTAGGCAAGATAGATATTGCTTGATTTTCTTCCAACTTCATATGATTATAGTTGGGTTACATCTACATTTATCAGGCTACATCCCAAACCATAAGTTAGTTTCAGATAAATCACGTCAAACAACGGGGAAACACTTTAAATTATAAAACAAAAATTCCCCAAAAAACACACACACGTATGGGTGCAGTTATTTGTACAAAATTAAATATGAACAGATCATTAACATTTGTATCATACGGCATCACTGCTGGAGTGTGGTGGTGTCTGTTCATCTGTGATGATGATGTATGTTGTATTTAAAGTGATATAATGAATGGACAAGTGATATGTTTAATGTTTTATTATTTTAAAGCAGTAACATTACATTTTTTACTCTTTAAGTAAATATTTTACTTACTTTAATTTTTTTACTTATTTTACTCACCTTTTTTTCTTTGGACTGATGCCTCCCAATGAATGTGAGAAATTGGGTTAGGGTATCATATGATAATGTGTAATTGGGATTAAATAAGATATGCATGTTTCCTTATAAAAGTTTAATTTCATGATTACCGAATTCAACACATTGTATGAATTCCGAGCATACAGGCTTTTGTAAAACAAATAACAACAAATATTTACATATTAAATAACTGCACTATACATTCAAAAATAATTTAGTTACATTGTAACTGTAACATCAAACTTTTACAAAATTCAAAACACATCTATGTTTCTCTTGCAGGTCTCGCCTACAACTACCATACACTGAATGGAGGGCAACGCAGTAATGAGAAGGTAAGCGGAGTTGGTGAAGCATGTAATGGTGAAACATTACTCTCTCTCTCTCTCTCTACATTACTGAAGATTCAAGAATAATGATATATATTTTTACCTTAAACTAGGATGATCTATTTACACTTTATACACTTTAAATAAAAGGATCAGAAATTATATTCTTAACCCAACATATTGCAAAACATGAAAAGAAACATCCCCTCGCTACGAAGATCAACGTTGTGTAGCAGATAAACTTTGATAGGTGGAATACTTAATGTATTCCAAAAAGCTGCCATCACTGTAGAACAATTCACATAAAAGCATAATAACCATAATTTGTATTTATGTAATGTTGTAGTTGTTTTTATTTATATAAAAAACAATTAGAGAAGTACAGAATACAGAAGAGCAATGTTAGAAATTAAATAATGTAATATTTGACAGGAAGAGATCAACTAAACAAAAGAGGAACTTACATATTAACCCAGCACTCACTTCATAAACCTGCTACTACACCCACCTACATCCAGCATTAATCTCAAAAGAAAAAATACAACAAAGTTGCACTTAAAATGTAAGTTTCACCAAAGTTCTTAAATACATATAATATATAAAAAATATAAATTGAGAAGTAAAATCATTTTGTATGGTTAAAATGTTTTACATGGTGTGAATGTATGTGGGAGTATTATGGAGCCCTAGGAATTAATAACTTTCAAGGCAAGGGAGGATTTGTGAGTCTGGTTTGGAGAATCCGCACTTGCTTGTACACCTTGAGAGCAGGACCTAGCTTCAGGTTGAGACCCATCAACACATCAGACCGTGTCAGCATGAGCAAGGCTGTCCCATCAATGTCCTGAATAACCAAAAATTGAGTACATTAATAAGAATACTTCATTACACAGGTTTGAATGTTCAGACTATGGAACTCTAATAAACAAAGTTCCATATCTACTTTCAATAGTGTCAAACATAGCTGCTAATATCTTGTTTACTTTCACATCAAAACTAGAGTGTGTGAAGGTATTATGAGATTAAGTGTAACAATACATAGAGAGCCGGGAGCTGGGGCCAGGCCACCTGGTGGTGGAAAATCAGTCAAAAAATTTTGAGCTCGTTTGAGTAAATGCCTTGTTTGGTGTGATTTGTTTGCAGTAGTTACTTGGCAGTATTTTGAGGTTTTATTTTCTATGAACCATCCAATTAGTCTGTAAAAATTGTACCTAAAGATATCTCAAGATATATTAATTATTACATTTTTTTTGTCATTTTACGTTAAATGCTAGACCAAACATGGTGTATACAACTAACCTGTTCTTTGAAGACTTCTGAGACCATTTTGAAGCCTTTGTTATCAAAGTACTCCATGATCTGTTCCACTGTCCAGTGTGTAACGTTTGGAATTTCTGGGTCATAAATATTGTTGTCCCACGAGCCACTAGAGCCACGGCTTTCATCGTCAGGTACAGGAGAGTCACGGGGCGTCGGCAGACCAGGTAAACAGTCATATGCTGCAAAGGATAATTGTGTAAATAATTCTTCCATTCTTCTAATACAATCATAATTTATAATTTTGTCAACACAAAGGCTTTTAACAGTGGGACCATCTCAGACATGCATACACCCAACTAATCAATTCTGTTCTACAAAATCATCCCCCATAATGCCCAACTCCGTTGAATTATAACTGATTCTGTAATAAGTGTTAGTCAATAGTCTTGCCTGCATGCTTGGATATACTCTTTCAAAGCCCAGCTATATCATCCATCTTGCAAAGCCCAGCCCTATCATCATCATCATACAAAGCCCAGCCCTATCTTCTAAAAAAGCCCAGCATGAAAGTATGATTTTGAGCACACAAACATGCAGAACATTAAGAAGATTCTAAACTTTGAAAGCATTACAAGTATTAATTGAATTCTATTGTACTCGCATACTTTCCTAACTCAAAACATAAATGCAACATGAAGTATTTAAATACTTCACAAGACTAATGTATACAAAATGTCTAGAAATGCTTGCAAATGGTGTTTAAGCCGACACTTACGACTCTGTGAGGACTGAGGAGAGCACGCATAGCATATCCAGGACCCCTGGGGCTGTTCATTCAGTGGTGGCTGGTGGCAGGTCAAGTGGTAGGCTCGGTCACATTCATCACAGAATATTAGGGTTCCCTGTAATATTCAGGTGCTAATTGTTATTCATGTTCTAGTACTATATATACAGATAATAAGTCACAATAACATAGCTGATAATTAGATGTCCAACCCACAACTGTAAAAATAAAGGGAGTGACGACATTCCTGTGCGTTCTGGACACTATTGTCATCACACGACTTGATAATGCTCCAGTACAAACCAAAACTTTGCCAATTCCTTTACTTTCAGATTTGTTATTATTTCCTATTATAATTATAATATATATAACAAATAAATCTGGTATATGTAAGGCAATGTAATATTCTATGTACAGTACTTTGGAAAAGTAGCTTTACAGTACTTTTGCCATAGATTTGATCTTTATACTGCTATAGATAATGAAATCAAAAGATATTGCATGTAAGGAACAGAAAACAGTAAAGTTTAACATGTTCTAGGGCATTGCTGAAACAAAAAAAAATAACTTAATTTATTCAAAAGTGGAAGTTTTCCACAAATACACACATACCTGTCAAACAACAAACTAGTTAAGTCAAACTATTTTAATAATAAAATTACTTTTAATATAAATGAAAAATTATAAATCATAATTCCTTACTATATTGTGATCCATGTTGCAGATGGCACAATGTTTGCAATCCATACAAGTCCATGGCGCCAGGCGACTGCGCACGGCTAACTCGGTGCTGTATCCCAGGCAGCTTGGGTGAGCTGAGACAAAATGAATACATGAACGTATGAAATGGTGCAAATTATAATGCGAGTACAACAAAATATTGTACTACTGAACTTGCATCAGATTTGTATGCAAGTGTGTTAACATTTTGGTAAACTTACAAGTGATGTTATGATCACTATCTCTGCTTTATAAAGTCAAAATGTTGGTACCATTTCTGGCCAAGTTAGGCTGTTGAGTGACTTACCTCTTGCTGAGCACCGGTGGCACACCAGCAGGTCCTCTTGCACACTGTGCTGATTGACAGTCTGGAAGCACACATCGCACCGATAAACAGTTCTCTTGCGTCCAACTACTGCAAGTCCCCCCTCACTTGGATCAAATACTTTCTTGGCTCTCTGTCAAGGAAGCAAAGGTATTATTAACACAATGCTAATGATAAGAGTATTTTGCCTGGAATCACACCATCCGGCTCACTACCACCTTTGATGATGGAATATTGTTCAGATTAGTATACACAATTGGGGCATGGGATGTGTTCCTGGAAAACCTCATTCAAAGTGAATTCACAGAACAAACATAACTTTAGATGAGAAAAATAGGTTCTTCTTCTTGAGACCTCCAACAAAACATCTAACTGAACATTATTACTAAGTACAGTACAGAACTTCCTCCACTTTCAGTTCACAAATACAGTACATAATAATGTGCAGAATACTAGGTAGGTGACTAGTGCAAGAATGTAATCCAAATTAGAGTATAAAACAAATTAGATGTGACAAGTCATAAGGCTTGCACATGGTACCTGGGAACTGAATAAAAATAAAGTCTGGGGCATATGAATCTTGCACACCAACTTATGTAGGAATAAACTCACCCTCATGCAAGTAGAACTTAGCATTAAAATCGAAATCGTGCAAGTCTAAATTCACATCATTCAAACAAATGCATCGATGACCTAATGTACATAACTAGATTTTTTTTTACAGCCGAGTGAGAACAGTATCCTTTGGGCCCCTGTAACCAACATGTCTTAAATACAAACAATAATAGGGTGTGGCCACTGATTTGGAGTTTTCTCTGACATGGACTGTAACATAAAACCTCCAGCACCTACATCATTACATCAAACTAAATTGTAAAATTGTCTTCAGTAATAATACAAATATACTATGTACTGTAGTATACTTGAAGCAATACTTCAAATATACTAAAGTAATATGTTCAAATAGGAAAGATTTTAAAAAGTTGGAATAAAAATGCGGTTATCTTAGGATGTGCAGTGGATGCACAGCCTTTAAACCGTAGAATATAGAGGACTAGACACCTAGAAGGGTACCATATGAACAGAAGACTACTGTGGCCAATGATGGAAGCCATGTGAGCTCGTGCACCCATGTTTGGCAAAGCAAAACCAAGTATGTATAGCAACTAAATCAATTTTAAATGCCACCAAAACATACAAAAACATTATGCTGCACTGCACACTAATACCATATTCTAATGCTACATGGGTCCCAAAAAACGTGCTTGCAAACAATATTGAAGGCTAATGTCAGTCCTTGGCCATAAGGGAAGCTGCATCTTGAAGTATTCTTAAACACTGAAACCACCACCAAAGAATACAGACTAACCAAGCTACCGTTTACAGTAACATTAAGTCTTAAATGCCCAGTGGTCCCCACAATATAAGGTCAAAGCTGAAGGTATGCAATGTGGATTTTGGACCTGTTAGTACCAAGTGCTGTAAGTTGTTAAAGGAATGTTGTGCAATAATGTTCAAAGAAAAATGTCTTATAATCTATTATAATATAGAATACATGTTTGTACCGATGAAATTTCTTTACAAAATGGGTATTATAATAACCTGGTTGAACACTGGCACTCGGTTCGTTGAACACTTTACGAATGCCATAAATTTTACCATTCAAAGATGCTACAATATATATGTACTGTTTATACTTACCATCTAAAGATGCTACAATATATACTGTACATACTGTACTTGGATTAATACCAAAGTATTGCATCTACAGATTACATTGTTTAATCACTTTATAGATAAATGCATTTTTTCTATTAATGTCAATTTTTTTTATTAATTGAATTTTTATATCCAATTTGAACACAAAAATCTTTCTAAGATAGCCAAAGTCCAATTTTTTTTTGTTGCCTGCAACACATTCTATTACTGTGACATTTACAGAAAATGTTCTCGTTATGGCTTATTAAAAAGAAATGTTCACCACAGAAACATTGCCAACTATAAAACCTGAGTTTCATATATTATACAATTATAAGTTGAGAATATAGGACAAAGGTTCACTCACCAGTTGACCACAAGACTTATTAATCTTAATTAAAAAAAATGCACTATGTATACTCGGTTCCTTAATGAACTAACGCACCTGAGGACAGACTAAGCACCTACAAAGATGCACTCAATAAAGTACAGTAGTGTGTACGTTCCTCAAGATGCACACCTAAAAAGAAACAGCTAAGAGGTGTTCAGATGTTTAAAGGTGTTTAAATACAGGTGTTTAAAAACATCAATACTGTACTGCTGAAATACTTTGAATAATACTGTATAAGCTTAGAAACTTTACAGGAATATTTTTCTTTATTCTAATTATTACTGTTACCTGGTTTACCTTATATATAGATTGGTTTAGAATATTGAATATAAATTTAGAATTGGAATAGAATTGGGGATGAGGTGTAAGCCGGAGAGATAGGAAAAGACCCTACATGGCCACCCTAGTGGTGATGCTGAGATAAGTGGTGGTGAATGATGACAAAATAGTGGTACTAAAGGAGAAATATAGTTGTGTGCTTCATATTTTCTAGTAATGGCTTCACAAACTGTATAGATGTCTTGCAAGAGTCCTTATTTAATACTGTTGGACTTGATACTGTCAATATTATTTACATACATGTGGTCAACCAGGTATCAACCAGGTCAAGCAGTAGGTCTTACTTGAACCTGCACTGGTTCAAGTGGTAGCTGCCACTCTTCCATCTGACAAGAACATTCCCTAAATTTCATACATAATTCCAAGTAGAGTAATGGAGGTTCACATACAACTGTATCAAGTTTTGTACAAAACCTAAGGTATGAATAGAAAGAAGATACTGTACTAAAATCGACACTATATGCAATATCCACGAAATTAGTCTAGAAGTGTCTAGATTAGGTCAAGTGTCAAGAATCTGGACATCCTGGTGACTGTATCTAGACTGGAAAGAAATACAATATCACCCATTGTTAAAGGAATATCCCCAGTGTAACCATTGTACTGTACATTGTTATCTGTATTATACTTCCCTTCATATCATAATACTAGGCAATACCATAGCAACATTTCTGGTTCTAGGATGTTTAGTTCACCGAGTGCCTAGACAAAAGTGCCACGTGGACCTTGTCTTGAGATCAGTGAATGCCAAGATCTGATATTACTGGAAATACTAGCAGTTGTCAGTACTATTGAATCACATTTTCATATTTGGCGATTTCTTGTTCCCCTTCATGGGCTGCATCTGGAGCCCATGAATCCAGCCCCTATGTTTGATGGCTTGTTCCGTGGGAACCACTGATTTGATATTGATGGTAGTGTGAGGTGTTTGGTATCTGTAGGTGGCATTTTTAATGGGTTTGGGAACACTATTTGGATTTGATGTCTAGATAATAGAAGTGGACTGATTTTGGTTGCAGTCATTTGACAAAATATTAATCGTATTACCCATATTGCACCTTTCTAGGTGTATACCCATGTCATCCTACAGCTTAAGAACTGTAAATCTGCATAAAATAAAAAGAGAAATAAATAAAATATAATCTCTAAAATTTGACCATCAAAACAGAACTGATTTTCATAAAAATCATGCACTGGATTATGAAAAAATAATGTTTTAACATTTATTTTAACAAGTTAGTACTGGATACCTTTCATGTTTCAATGTTTCTGGAGGGCATTTGAAGTGTCTGGCATACATACATACATATATATATATATATATATATATATATATAAAAAGGAAGGGGGTGGTAGGAAAAAGCACACAGAAACTGTATTGGAGGGGACCTACATTCCCTCCAATGCGTTATGTGTGATTTCCTCGAGGCTATGGGTCCCCCTTCTTCCAGCCAGAGGTGGTACTCCCTTCCATTATTTTAAATATATATATATATATATATATATATATATATATATATATATATATATATATATATATATATAGCTTTATTAGATATTTAAAGGTTACAAGATGTACATTAGTTAATACAATGAGTGTTTAAAGGTTTTGGATCTCTTGAAGCTCCTTTGCTTCCGGACAGGAACCAAGGACGCAGCAGGCGTTACCCCTCTGGATCGCCACACTGAGGTGCTGAAACAAGAAACTGGCAACCCTTGGGTCTCTGGTGATGGCAATAAGCCTGGAACCCAATTCCTTGAAAAATCCAAAGGCACTCCTACCCCAGGGGTCATAAGTCTCAGACTTTATGGGAACAAAGGTGTATTGACCTTCCAGTCACCTGTATTTGATTCAGTTTGTTATTTCTCTGTGGTTGGCCGCCCCTCTTGCTTGATCAGCACCGAAGTGTGTGTAGGTGTCAGTGAGGATGGATACATACGTGTAGTCCCACACCAGCTGTTTGGTACTTTTCCAGGGGTATATTGCAATGCCATCTGGGAGAAGTGCGGGGTAATCCGGATTTTACTCCCCTAGGATGCGAGGTTCTCTCTGCTGGGCACCGAGCTGAGACAAGGCTCCTCTTGATGATGTCATTAACCTTGTTGTGTCTTGCATGCCAGCCCTTGGAGCTTCCGCAGTGCAACCCATGCAGTCCATATTGGTCTGCTTCCACCCTGTTACAAATACACTTGTATTCACACTGAATACAAGTGTATTCACCAAGGCAGAGGGCCACTGCTACTCGAAGAGATTCCAGATCTAGACGCATACTTGTTGTCGAGATGGGTACTGCCAGAAGGAAGTCTCCTGCATGGGGGGCACACACACACACACTGCTTTGAGACGAGCTTTCTCCTTATCTGATGCTGTGGTGCTGAACATGGCATCAGATAATTTTTCCACTAGTGGGTGGTCCCAGCTGGACTGTGCTTTTTTGTAGGATCTATGATGGGTGCTGAGGGTGCAAGAGCATCCTACTGATTTGAACATTCAGTGAAAGTAGGATCATGTATTCCAGCTGAATCACTCAGGGGTTCTGGTAGGATCTTTCTTGCGAAGTCACAATAAGTATCCGCCAAACCAGTCTTGATATACAGTAATACAATGTACGACATTTACTGTATTCAGCGTCAGTAGTTCACTTTACATTGTCAGTATAAAGATAAACTCTTAGGCTCAGCTAACTTCATTGTGTTTAACTAATAAACACCAATTGTCACTGTATAATTAAATTTTATGATTTCTCTTCCTTTTCCCTGAACCTTAGTGCTTTACTAACATTAAGACTGCTATAGCAAAGTGGCCAAAGTGTTACATCTATATAAACATTTCACATTACTGCACCTGTACCCACAGTCTGTACGAATTCATTGATTTAGCTTGTCTATCCACGATAAGACTGTCAAAATAGGACATACTAAATCCTACAGAATTACCGTAACTACATTAATTTTTCTCTTACATCTACGTTAATTCACATGAAACCTATATAATCCTTATATTAATTTAGCAATGTGGTGCTACTACATAAGCATAAACTAATCTCAATATTGCAAACAAACTGGAATAAAGTTACTATTATGCTACACTGTTTAACGTCACTAACAGTATATATCTTTACTCAAGCTCCAGTATTTAAGATTAAAGTAAATATCTTCAAGCATTCAAGATATTAAATATTATTTTTTATATTCTGTGTTGGAAGACAGAATAAATGATAATCAGGGATATCTAATCACATTAAAACAACAATTACCATTGGGTTACACTGCTATTAATTTAATTAACAGAAATTATATCAGTCTTATCATCATTGGTGTTTTAGATTTAAAGTTCATAAAATGAAGTGGATATTAAACAAAATAGCAGTTTTCGACCATAGCTGATCAAGAAAAGTATCACCAGAATACATCTCGGGATAGAGTGGTATAATGATTACGGAGATATATATAATGGGTATTATAAACTGTACACTGTAATGAATTCAGTGACTAAAAGATGGAACTTTTGGAACTGTGTGATATCTGTTTTTAGATATAAAGAATTAATGGTGTATACTAAGTATTTGAGAGTAATACATAGCACGATACTGTATATTAAATGGGTGTGAGCTTGTATGTGGAGGTGGTAGGGGTTGTGGTGGAGTGGTGTGTTGTGGGAGAGGTGATTTAGTTGTGGAGGTGGAGTGTAATTTAATGGGGGGGGGGAAGGTGTGATGGTAGAGTTATGTAGTGTGGGGAAGTGATGTGGTAGGAGTGGTGGAGTGATGTGGTGGCAGGAGGGAAGTTATGGTAGGGCTCTGCTAATTGTTTTATGCAGAGGGGAGTGGAAGAGGGGCTGGGATTGAAGCCACCAATGTTTCAAAAGCTCTTTATAAAGATATAAAACAATACTTGCCATTGGGTAACATCATCCAATAACAAAAGAAAGCTTATTATAATTATGATCATTAATAATGGCTTGATTTTAAATTCAGTACAGTACAGGACAATGAGATTCTTAAGATATTGCATGAAAACTAAAAACACCACCAAGCACTTGTCATGGGGCTAAATTACTCAAATTCAATACTGTAGTAGCAAAATTTGTATTGCTGACCTAAACATTTTGAAGTTTCAAATCAATACGGTGATGTGGTCAAGATAATGAATGGAAACCTAATTGAAGACAAATTAAGCACAAGACCATCAGGAATCCCCTACCAGAGATACCCCATAAATAGTTCTCATTGTGTTAAACTTATCAATAACGAAAAGAATGTTAGTTTTATGATCACAGATAAGTGTCGTGGGTCTCTAGTTAGTACAATAAGGGATATTGAATGGAAACGTTGAGGAAGAAAAATAATTGAAATGAATCATGACGAAATCACAACGTATCCCCCAACCACTGATACCTACTAACAACGCTTAATCATACCCGCTATCAATGACACGCTATCAATGACAATCAATGACGTAAACTAACAATGTACACCATTAAAACGAGAGTTGCCATATCTTATACAAGGGAGCAGGAAAATCCCTTAATTGACTCGTTTGTTGTAAACTTTACTTTTACTGTACAATACAGTAATGTATTATACAATTCTTCAAATATAAATAATATAACATTCAGTCAAATCCAAAGTAAAATAGAATAATTAAATTACAGCGTCATTATACCTGTATATGGCAAGGTGGCCCCAGATCTGCCCACGGCAAGGCAGTAGCCAGTACTTGATTCCCGCAATCTGGAAAATTCACATCTTGCACCTGGTGACCACCCTGAAGAAGCAAACATAATCTGAGAAATCGTTTCTTACACTGTAGCTATCGATTTGTAAGACTATTATGGACTTATAGGGACCCAGCGATATTAACTGAAGGTGAAATGTTTAAGGTTTAGCTTATCTTATTTCTTAACCAAAAATCATATGATGGCGACTGAAAACTTTCGAGGTCTGGTTCAACTCATGGAAACAATTAAGTGTAAGTGATTTCTAAATATTAAGCAGAAACTGTATTGTGAAATGTTTAGATTTCTACTTGCAGAACTTGTTATATCACATGGGGGGGACAGACCAGAAATATTAGTGTTGGGAAGTTTGACTGCTTCTTTGTCTTGACATTTAAATTGCAACTAATGTCTGGTTTAGCAGTCACCATAAGCCTATGCACAGAAAATAAAAATGTAATAAAATAGTAGACCTATATGCACAAGATAAACAAATCACATAGTACAGTACTGAATGGCCTTTGTGTTTTGGCTAATGGTCAACATCACAAAATGCTTTTAATCAAATTAGATGCAAGTCTTCACTTCCATCCATTTAAAATAAATTTTCTATATGCAAAGTGTAAGGAAAATACCAAAATCTTGTACTGTGTCTACCTTCCTGCTGCTGATAGTGTTGGAAATTGGTCACCATTCTGTATATAGTATCAACATCAATATCATAATTTTAATTGTCCGGGAGCTGATGGCCACACGAGGTTGACTCCAATAAAGGTGGATAGTTGACACATGCATATCTTACAAAGTAACTATAGGGGTACTAGAGCAATGATTGGTGTTCTAATGACAACTAGGCAAATTAATTTCTGAGTAACTTGTGGTGCAGAATAATTTAAAACAAGACATGATATTGACCATAGTCCCTAAACTTATATGCCAATGTCACAATGATACCTATTGTTAAAGTGTTCAATGCAAGCCTTTGCAATTCAATTCACTTTGCAATCAAGCAAAGTCACTTCAATTAAGCCTTTGCAATGCAATTCACTTGTTCTATTGCAAGCACTGTAAAGTGCTGTAGTCTACACTTCTGTGACTGGTCAGACCATATACACAATTAACAAACAATACAAACTGTTTATGTGGTTTACTGTTGACTGTGTGACTGGTTGAACCATATACACAATTAACAAACAATACAAACTGTTTATGTGGTTTACTGTTGACTAGCCACGCTACTCGTAGATTTACACCTTCATTCCAGGCCAGGTCACCTACATTACCCGATACAGTATCACGTAAGTCACCTACTGACTCTTCAACGTAGTTACCAAAAATATAATTTATGCACTTTATGAATCTAACATCAACCATTTAACTAATCTACTTATTGATAGATCTCTTCTACGCAATGCACAATTTGATAGCTTTCCACACTTATTCGTGGGATATACTGATTTGTTTATGTTTTGTAGGAATTTATTGTTTGATAAAAACAAGGCTATATGCTGAGAACAAGAGATCTTAGCTATAAGTAACTGAATACTGTACTACGTTATATAAACGAAGACTGGTAACACTACCCTATGATTTCAGTTTCTACTTTGATTAGGCTGGGTTTGGGAAAGGCGTCGATGTTAAAATATATTTTAAACCTAATTTAGTATCCGACTTGATTGAAAGTAGGAGCACTTTTTAGGACCACAAGATCCAACTACTATATAGGTACAGTACAGTACAGTACTACTTGTATCTAATGACGAAAGTTTTTGGAAAGAGCGTGCTCTATATCTAGGGAAAATTTTGATTGTCGGAAGTTCATATAAAAATGTAGTGTAGTCTAACTGTTTGAAACTGATTGACAAGGGTATCCCCATATCCTATTCAAACATATTTTACAAAATAAACAATACATATTATTAAATACTTGCATTCTAAAATACATGTGCAAAGAATAATTAAAATATAAACAACTTTTAAACAGGAGACCTACAAGGCTGAAAATGTACCGTATGTTACAATACAAATTCTCCTTCCCGTTCACCTCACCCTCCCTCCATCATTTTATTAAATAACCCATCATTAAATGTAATGAAACTGCATGCTCCAGAAAGGAGGAGGAGCATGAAAGGGGAGGTGAAAGGCACCAAGCCAAATTTAATGAATGGGCCAACATGGCTTGTCAACATGCAAGGTGATCCAACTGGAATTGGAATTGACAGGGTGGACAAAGACAAACTATTTAGCACGGATAGAACATGAACAAGGGGAACACAGGTGGAACCTTAGTACCCAAACGAGCCACAGAGACATTATTTTTTTTCTTCAGTGTCACGAGAAATTAACAAATAAAATGCATTAGGCAGTGATGTGGCAAAGTCAGACTCCATACACAGTTTCAAATGTAGATTTGAGAGCCCAATAGGCTCCAGAATCTGTACACCAGTTGATTGACAAGTTTAGAGGTGGGACCAAAGAGCCAAAGCTCAACCCCTGCAAGCACAACTAGGTGAGTAAGTAAAATGCTGCCACCACCTTCTGAAGGAGTAGGGTGAGCATCTTGGGCAAGGTCGCCAAGCCAAGAGCCGCAGACTTCAGAGCCTCAACTCCCAGGCAGTGCCAAGTGATGCCACATCCTCATGCAGCTGCCCAGAGAACCCCTCCATAACAACCCAAATCCACATATCGTCATTAAGTGCAAACATGCCTTGTGGTCATCCACAATATAAGCCCAGTCAATATAGGCAGTTTCATATGAAGCTGCCACTTACCTATATTCCTAGGGAGTGCCAGAGCACACAAGCAGACTGGAGCAAAAGAAGCACTACCCAAGAAGACCTGAAAGATGGAGCAGACCTTCCCCTAATCAAGGTCGGACAAAACCCTTGCCAAGCCCTCAAGGAAGAGGTATGTCATCCAATCAAGATGAATCTGGAACCTCACACTGCAACCAATAAGCCAAGATAGACCTGTACTCAAAAGAGGCTGGATCCATCAACAGAAGTAGGCCTGAATTCTGCAGCAGGTACCGAAACAAATTCGCACATTCCAACAAGGGAAAAATATGGAAAGATGGATACTTCCGGAAATATGATGATACCAATGATACCAAGGAAATGAATAGGACCTGGAACCCAACCCAAGAGCAGCCAAATGATTCAACTCATACATGGGAGGCCAACTCATTCTCCTGTTTAGATATCCAACCAATTATAATGCCATGAATGCTTAACCCTAGCAAATCTAGCTCTCAAAAAACCAACTGCCTGAAAAGCTTCTACATTGAAAGCTGAATAAGTCGATGCAGGGACCCAGAGGGAACAAACTGCAAACAAATAACCATCTTCTAGGAGCCAAGACAATGAGCACCCTTTAGACTCACACATGGTAAGTTTGAGCTTGTTGGGCTGAACCAACCAAACCAAAGACCTGTGGGAGGGATTGCCAGGGCCTGAAGGCAATTAACCAAGCAGGACAACTTGTGATTGAAGCCGCTCGCCAGAAGACACGCCATGTGCAGCCAAAATAAGTTGGCTATGACCGGCATCCGAGGCATGTCATTTTAAACAAACACGCAAGCCCCCAGCAAAGACGCATGAATAATGAGTCATAAGCAACATTCTCCACTCCGGTGGTGTAACCTCTCAGGGGTAAACTTCCAAACACACCAGACAAGATAAGTGTCAGTGCAGGGGCAATGATAGCAGGCACCCTGGGAAGATTTGAACACATGTAGCCTGGAGCACAACAAGCCAGGTAGAAAACACACATGTAATGTAAAAACTTAAAAATATAGAACAAACTACAAAGCATATGGTCCTTGAAGTAACAAATCCAAGAATGGCTGGCATTTAGCTTAAAGCAGAGGCGTTTGCCACGTCTAAAAGATCTGGAACATTACTGTACATAGGACATCAGCGAAAGAACTGATAGTGGCATTCAATACTTGAGTTTTGTGCTAATTTTGAATGCTTCTCTTGTTATGCATGAATCATTTGCAGAGTTATTTGGAGATTTTGAGGTCCTGGTCATTGATAACCCACCAGAAGTCTGTAAAGCTTCGCTGACTTTCTAGATGCTTTCCTGGTTTGGTGGTGCATTGTCATTTGTGAGAGGCCAGGTTTTGGCTCTGGTACAGTACCCTGAAGGACAAATTGAACTCCCACCTCTGATGTGACCCATTTGCATGGGGCAATCTCGGTGAGTTAGCTTCAGGGAGCCACCGGAGTCTCCCTCCAGAAAAATAGTAGTTGCTGTTGCCCATTTCTGGCCACTTGCCATTGTCCAGCCATTAATGCATAAAATAACCTGAACTGCTTGCACTGTTGGATTGAATGAAATCACAAAATGACCAAAACTCTTCAAATATATCAGTACTCCAATAACAAGCTGAAGCATGAACATTTAATACAAAATTTAGATTACAAAGTAAGAAAAAGCTATAGAAGAAAACTGAAAGATCTTAATTAAATTCCAAAAACGGAATCATGTCAGTACAAGAAACAACAGAGAAAATGAAAAAATGGTGGATACCGCCCTGCAAACTTATAGTGCAATCCATGAGCCAACATGCTGTCTTCACTTTCCATGGAAGTTGTCTCTCCACTGGAATTGAGTTATTGTGCATGCCATAATATGACTAATAAAAATCTCACAACTAATATATTCGACTGATACTATTAGGAACATTTCCTGGCATCACATTATACATGTATAGAAAGTTGGGTGCAGTAATACTTATTCCTTGTCAGTATTGTTATAAGTCATACCCTTAGCCCCTAAAGTTTAAACTGGTTATACATTTTCTGACAGTCAATACAAAGAAAAATTTTCCAAAGATTGCATGGAATCCAGTAGGGATACCAGATTACAAGACTGCATTGAAAACAATGTCAGACTGGCTCTCTCCATCGTCATATCAGGAATGCCAGTGCTGCTAAGATGCACACATGTGCTTTTATATGTCTAGGCTACACCATATAAGTTACTGAAACTTTCTGAACATTCAATAGTTTTTTGCATATACTGTATTATATAAGCATGACAACACTGAGCAACTTTTACCATTCTACTGGCCTACATTTCCATGAAATGAAATGACTGATACTGTATAAGCTGGTTTAAATGATAAACATGGATTTTAAATTCTATTATGAAACATTTAATTACATACAAAGAAGTTGGCACAGATGGGAAACTGGCAAGGATAAAGTGGTGATAGGTCATCACAAGGCAATGCTAGCAGTGATCATAACTTCACATCCCACCAAAGAGCAAAGCTTTCTTATACTCCACCACCACCTCTTACCATTAGCACAATGACCAAAAATGATCAACAATAATGTCTACCCAACACCAGCTGCCTATCTACTAAGAGAAGAAATGTAGACATTTACATACCACAGAGTCTATCACAGATTAAGAAAGTAATTAGAAACAGAGCAATGCAAACGATGTACAGTGACCACAACACAGCAGTTGCAACATCAGGATCTGCGGGTTGGTACAAGAATTCAACTAGCTACGAACCACTTAGTTTGATGAAAGGGAGCAGTAGAGCAACTGTAAGTACACTTACATCGCATCAGGCTTGGATACCCATGTGCATGGGAAATAGGCTTACAGGTTCCGGAAGATGAGAGAAAATGTCAGCACTGTGGAGAAATGCCCGACAGACCACTGGAACATTATCTAACACAGTGCACAGTTACAAACCCATGAAGATTTCAACTTAGATTCAACAGAGCAGAAGTTGTTAAACACATATGGCAAAATCTTACTGAAGCGACCATACAAGTGCATACAATACTCATACTCCGCCCAAGTAAAACAGAAACAAGCAACACTTAGTGGGCCGGCCAAAGGCTTAGGGCCCACGCAGGAATATCCCTTAAAAAAAAAAAAAAACTGCCTATCTGCCCCATAACCTGACATCACAATAATTTTAACTAGACACCACAACAAGATACCCAAAGCTGGCAGCCACAATGCTTAAATGCAATATATATTTATATCCAGATTGTTTAAATTTATTGTTTGGGAGCAATAATTTTAAGTTTTGCATTTTAAAAGATAGGCTTCCTCTCCCCCACAACAAAAATACTGTAGAGCATTTATGCGGATATTAGAAAGGTATAAAGCTTGACAAGTGTAGATATCTGGGTATAAGGAAGAACAGTGAAAGGTGCTGTGCATCACTGTTGGTGACAGGGGGTCGAGGCATTTCTAGGAGAACAACATCTTGATGGTCAGAAGATCAGCATTATCATCATCATCCCAGAGAAACGTCACCATAACAAGGCATTATTAGGATGTGTGAAACTACTAGTTTTGGATGCCCCCAACCTCAGTCAACTGAACTATGATTACCTAAATTAAATATTATCACCACTACTACCATCACCAACCTTCACCACTACTCCCACAACCACCACCACTACTCCCACAACCACCACCACTACTCCCACCAACCTTCACCACTACTTCCACCACAAACCTTCACCACTATTTCCACCACCACCAACCATCACCATCCTTCACCACTACTTCCACCACCACCAACCTTCACCACTATCACCAACCTTCACCACCACAAACCTTCACCACTATTTCCACCACCACCACCAACCTTCACCACTACCACCAACCTTCAACCACTACTTCCACCACCACAAACCTTCACCACTATTTCCACCACCATCACCAACCTTCACCACTACCACCACCTTCACCACTACCACCAACCTTCACCACTACTTCCACCACCAACCTTCACTATCACCATTAATTAACCTTCACCGTCATCACCAATCTTCATCACAATCATCACTAGTACTACCTCTACTAACTCGCACCATATACCCTCCCCCAGTTACACAATTTTCACCATCAAGGTGGTAAGCAGTGAAATTAACGGTGAATCAAGTAATGGCTGGACGATTACCTCAAGGTTCCAGATAAATGTGTGTATAGTATAGTGACAGGTACGGTGGAGGTGCAGTGATGGAGGTACGGTGGTGGTATAGTGACGGAGGTACGGTGGTGGTATAGTGACGGAGGTACGGTGGTGGTATAGTGACGGAGGTACGGTGGCAGTATAGTGACAGGAAGTATGGCGACGGTCTAAGTACTTTGATGGTGGAGGTAGAATGACGGTAGAGGTGACGGCGGAGACGGGACGGGGACAGGGCGGAGACGGGACGGGGACAGGGCGGAGACGGGACGGGGACAGGGCGGAGACGGGACGGGGACAGGGCGGAGACGGGACGGGGACGGGGCGGAGACGGGACAGGGCGGAGACGGGACGGGGCGGAGACGGGACGGGGCGGAGACGGGACGGGGCGGAGACGGGACGGGGACAGGGCGGAGACGGGACGGGGACAGGGCGGAGACGGGGCGGAGACGGGACTGGGCGGAGACGGGACGGGGCGGAGACGGGACGGGGCGGAGACGGGACGGGGACGGGGCGGAGACGGGACGGGGCGGAGACGGGACGGGGACGGGGCGGAGACGGGGCGGGACGGGACGGGAACGGCCTCCTTTCTGTTACCCCCCCCCCCCCAGGAAGCAGCCCATAGCAGCTGTCAAACTCCCAGGTACCTATTTACTGCTAGGTGAACAGGGGCATAAAGATGAAAGAAACTGCCCATTTGTTCCCGCCTCCACCGGGGATCGAACCCGAAACCTCAGGACTACGAATCCCAAACGCTGTCCACTCAGCTGTCAGGCCCCAGGCCCAGGTATAGTGACGTTGAGACACGGTAACGGTGAAGGTACAGTGGGGGTAGTGATTGTACAGTAGAGATATGGTGACGGAGACACGGTAACAATGCAAGTACGGTGACAATGCGTACAGGACGTGATTGAGATGAACAAGCGGATGAAACATAATGAATATTAATAGGCTATTACATTCATGAACATAAGCAGCTTATGTTCTTGCGTCTACTGTCTCTGTGTTGGCTCGGGGTCTTGAAGTTGTTAGAATGTAATTATATGTTAACTGGTTGTTGAGTGTTGGTCTTGACTTTTTGATGTGTAAAACCTCGCTGATGTCGAGTCTTCTGTTGTCGTTATACCTGTCGATTATTTCAGTGTTGCTTGTTAAGATGTCTCTGGTGATGGTCTGGTTGTGTGAGGAGATTATATGCTCCTCGATGGAGCCCTGTTGCTTGTGCATTGTTAATCGTCTAGAGAAAGAGAGAGAGACGTTGTTGTCTTGCCTATATACTCAGACCTTTGGGGCTGACAATCCCCAAGTGGGCATGTGAAGGCATAGAAGACGTTGGTCTCTTTTAAGGCGTTCTGTTTGGTGTCTGGAGATTTCTTCATGAGGAGGTTGGCGGTCTTCTTGTTTTTGTAGTGTATATATGTATGTATATATATATATATATATATATATATATATATATATATATATATATATATATATATATATATATATATATATATACAGCCTCTAGGAAACAAACTTCCCCTTATATCCTCTTAATGTTCATTTTTTGTAAACAATCATATATGTAACTGTATAACCTTGTATAATAAAGTGTACAACATAAAAAAGAGGGTGGTAGTAGAAGTGAATGAACACTCATACATATTCAAGAGTTAAATGGCAAGTTTTTCTCTGAATGCTCTATGTTCTCTTCTTTGAGGCTGTGGGTCCCTACAATTGCACCAGAGGTGGTACCCCCCTTTATATATAAATAAATATATGACTTGTTAAAGTCACCCATAACTAGAGGTGTGCAAGGTATAACTATCCAAAACATATCACCATAGAAAACGGGTTCCTTCGCCCCTCCGGGGGTCGACTTTGCTACAGAACCCCGCCACCCCTCCAGGTACTCTACAACAGAACCCTTGTACCATTACAGCAGAGCCCTAGTGCCACTACAGCAGAGCCCTAGTGCCACTACAGCAGAGCCCTAGTGCTACTACAGCAGAGCCCTAGTGTTACTACAGCAGAGCCCTAGTGTTACTACAGCAGAGCCCTAGTGCTACTACAGCAGAGCCCTAGTGCCACTACAGCAGAGCCCTAGTGCCACTACAGCAGAGCCCTAGTGCTACTACAGCAGAGCCCTAGTGTTACTACAGCAGAGCCCTAGTGTTACTACAGCAGAGCCCTAGTGCTACTACAGCAGAGCCCTAGTGTTACTACAGCAGAGCCCTAGTGCTACTACAGCAGAGCCCTAGTGCTACTACAGCAGAGCCCTAGTGCCACTACAGCAGAGCCCTAGTGCCACCATAGAAAATCCAGTGCCACTACTAGGTCCACTACAGCAGAACCCTAGCGCCCTTACAGCAGAGCCCTTGCTGTGCAGATACAGCACAGCAGATACACTTAACAGCTTGTTTACTAGCATGGCACATTTGTACTGCAATGGTTGTAACAGGTTACCAATGATCTTATAAACACCTCTAAAGGATACCTGATCAGCCGAGACAGATTGGACCAATTACCGGGCCAATTAACGCCAGATTGCGAGCGGTGGCGTTTAACGGCCAGGTTCACAAGGCCAGGTCAGAGACCGGGCCGCAGGCACACTGATCCTCCTAAACACCTTAAGATGATTGTTTGGGCTGCTTTAAAATGAAAACCACCGCAGGAAACTATTTCTTTAAAAAACAGTTGTCCCATTGCATATAAATTTTGAAGTCAACTAATGTCGGTCTCGGATGCTTTGATATCTAATAACAATTGTATTATATAAAAATAAGTCCCTTATTAACAACATATTAATAACATAACATTAATAATAGTCCTATTAAAGGAAAATAAATAAAGGTAATAAGATTTTGTTTTAAGGAATACTGTGCAAACTTTCACATAATTCTAATTCATAATTCATTCATTCATTGTGTCGAGGGACAGGCAGCCAGTGTATATATACAGGTTAGGCTTATATCAACGTCCTCTCCCCCAAGGTCGAATTACTGGCCTCTCTCCCCAGCAGGATGCAACCCTACAACCTGACTAACTCCTACTTACTGCTAGGTGAACAGGAGCATAAGGTGATATAAAACGCTCCCAAACATTAGTCCTGTCCGGGATTCGAACCCAGAATTCTCGATTGCGAGTCGAAAACGATCTAGACTGTACTAACGGGACCCTTAAATAATTGTCCTTACTTATGTTAAGCCTTAAGTAATATTTTATTATCTACAACTTTACTACAAAGATTCCGTATACTGTATCTCCTACCATCATCACAGCCTGAAATACAAAACAAAAAGTGCCACTATAAAATCAGTTTTCATTATGCTATAAAAACGTTGTAAATTATATGAACACTGTACGTTAATTGCAAAATAATAGTAATAATACTAAAAAGGATTTGTATGGCAAGTATTATAAGCAAACATATATATATATATATATATATATATATATATATATAATGTGAAAGAGCGATCAGTAGCAAAGTAAGACATTGATATGACTACTCAAATGTTTTACCTAACATTATCATAGGCTACATATTGCAAAATATAGACCTTAAAACCTAAGAACACTTCACACGAATACAGATACTGTGGTACTGTATATACTTGTTATTCACACTGAATAGGGCTGTGAGATTCCTAGTTTCGTTAATATTGAATATATACGTTCTTAACTCTGAGAACACAGCCCATTTGTCGTACGCTGACGAGTCCTATATATCTAGCGAGTCCTATGCAAGTCCTGGATTGTAATGCCGGCGAGTCCTATTCATGTCCTGGGACTGAAATGCTAAGCGTATAAATAAGTTATAAAAAATGAAGTTAGACGATCGTAAATTCTCCATATGAAGACGGGGAGGCTTCTCAATATAATATACAGGTATGTGAATAATGCTAATATATTTTTATTTAACATTTTGAATTATTTTAACTTATACGAATCAATAGTTTAATGGATAACGCCAGCCACCAGTGCGTTACTCTAGCATTATGTACCTAACTAGGTTACATGATAACACTAGCGTCAACACTGCCAGTGATGGCGTAGCGCTGATAGTACAACCCGTCCTCCCAATATAGAGCGTCGCATTTTGACGTATACTCTATCTAAGGCCAAAAATTATCGTACTAGAAAATGGTAGCGGTTCGCGAAATTGACTTTTAAGGGCACTTTAGTACGTCAATTTCTCGACGTTGGGAAACCTTAGGAGGACGGGCTGGATAGTGAATGTCTTGAAATACACGAATATAACACGTGCAATTTTCCCACTTCGGTCCAGTATCTAAATTTATCACTTATATCACACAATGAATACTGTATCCTGTAAAAACTTGCACAACCTGTTGAGGTATGTAATGAAATTTAGTACCTAGTCGTTTATCAATTTAATTTATTTAGCTAAATGGCTAGATAATGGATTCAGAAAGTAGACCCGTATCTGCATCCACTACTACCCACAACTCCACAGAATTAAGATGGCTATTGTACACATTATATATTAAAGCATATTGCATACTGATAATTAAAAAACTGCAGCGCTTATCATGTACATAGTACCAGGCTAAATGGTTACACTGTCCGCACAATCCGTCCTCTAAGAGTAGTCATGTTACTAAAATGATGTACTAAATTGCCCAAATCTAACCTAACCGTGGACCCATGACTTGAAAACCTAACAACCAGTAAATTTTGCGAGCCACTGTGATTTATAGTACACAGTATCTTGACGTTGGGCATTTTTACGTCAAACTATGTATATTGAGGAACGAGCTTCCGAAAAATTAACCTATCATGCCAGTCCCAACACATAGGAGCTTATAACTGACATTACTAGTACTGTAAGAATTCACCTTACATGTAATTCTCATTGTCAGGGACAGGAAGCCTTAACTTAGGCTGGTCTAGGTCCCACCTAGGAGTAACTATTGACCTCTCCGAGATGCAACCCACAACAAATCATCCAAATTGTCTAACTCTTGGGTACCTATTTTACTGCTAGGTGAACAGGGGGCATCAGACGAAAGTTTTTTCAGAGATGTTTTTCAGAGACGTTTCTGCCCGAAACGCATTGCGTAATAGTGGCTTTAGGCATTGTATGTACTAGCTCTATCTATAATTCGATCCATTAATGTAACATCACTTGTATGTATATACCTTACCTGAATAAACATATTTATTTATTATTTATTTATATGTTCCTGTGGGGGGCCTTAAGTCTTTGGCTGCCCCACTAGGCGAAAGTAAATGTGTCCAACCGTTTCTGCCCTGCCTGTGAATTGAACCCAAGTCCCTTAGTTGTAAGCCGAAGACAAAGACCAGTGCTATGGGACAATACCTATTATTCCACAGCTGATTATTACTCAACATTGTATAAAAGCTGCACTGTGCAACAATTCAGTGAGATTATCAGTGTTGCAGCAGCCTCTAGTCTGACCTAGAAGAGCCAGCCACACTTGACTTTGAGCACGTGAACAGGCTGTGAGTGTGTTGCTCGCATCACACCCTCCCCACCACAGTCACCTAGCTCCTCCTACCATCTCCACTATTGTATCGTCAAAATATTGATCTAATCATTACATTTCATTACTTCGCCTAATAGTGTAGTCAGATATGATGCCTTCCATATTATATACACGAAATTAAACAGGAGCCTAATAAATCAAGGATATGACAGAAAGCAGGTAAAC
This sequence comes from Procambarus virginalis, assembly GCA_020271785.1. Classification (NCBI taxonomy): domain Eukaryota; kingdom Metazoa; phylum Arthropoda; class Malacostraca; order Decapoda; family Cambaridae; genus Procambarus; species Procambarus virginalis. The sequence continues at coordinate 6,966,004 of WNGS01163813.1, read as the reverse complement.
GGTCGCCAGACTGTCTCTATAAGTAAATTCAGACTCTATAAGTAATTTAAAATTTCCTCCTCAATGAAGTACGTGAAGTATACCGCCAAGAAGCACATGTACTTTCTCCAAACGATTCCCCAGATGGACGTCGCATTCATAAGTACATCACATTAACAACCATTAATATATAAATATTTATAATATTTATGCCGTTTCTGCCATCTCTTAGTATTCACACTCATACGTCTTGCGTGCGAGAGGCTAACGCACATTTTAAAGTATTCGGCGTTTGGGCGCATGCGCGAGCTTAGCCTTAATTCAGGTTGTCAACTTTCTCGAGAGCACTAAAACACTGCCATCTGGGGATGTGCATCTGAGAAATGGGACGCAACACTAGCAAAATTGACTCTAGTCTCTAAGGTATATAATATATCTATAGTAATTCTTTATACATAGGAAGTGCGAGATGTACTATACTAATGTTTGTACCTACACATGTTCATATTCAAACGCGTTTTGACAAGCCTCATATATAACTCGCAGTAAGCTTACGGCTATGCCGTAGGGTTTACGGGCTATTCATGCCCGTGCCACCTCTTGGGTGGCTTAATCTTATCAATCTACGGCTATGCATGCAGCTTTTTTTCTGTCGAACGCGCTCTATTGAAGATAAAAAAATTTTTATTTATGTTCCAATTTAATGAAAGCAATACTGTCGGGTTCGCAGCTCTGTGTATATACTTGTTGCTTAAGCGTTCAATTAATTTACATGAGAGGCGTTGAGGAGTGGAAGCGAGGCAGTGGCGTCAACAAGTTGAGTGAGCCACCAGTGTTGAGAGGACGGGTTGGCAGCACTGGTGTGTGGCTGGCTTGGGGGGAGAATAGCTGGCTGGGGGGGGATATCTCAACACTGGCAAGCTGTGGTCGCCCACACTCATCACCACCTTGCTCAACACCAAACCTTACACCGCTTTACGTCATTACTGACCAGATTTTACAACTAGTGTATCATTGCGGAAGCCAAATGTTCTGGCCAGCCGTGATGGCAAGGGTCAGTTAGTCACACACGTCTGTTCCGGACATTTAAAGCCCAGTGTAGAGCGGGGCTTCGCCTCGGCTGCCCTGCACTACCACACAATGTACATTAGGAAACCCGAGACACGCTGCGAATTTACTGGCGACGAGTGCTGCCTGGAGCACCAGCGACATATGGACGAGTAGGGTGTCACGCTCAACCCCATCACTAATTTTACTACCCATACATCCGGGGAACCTCTTCAATTTGGATCAAATAAAGGGATGTTATAGCCATCTATATTTATAGTCTAAAAGGTTAAACTATGCTCACACAAGTCAATTATTACCTTGTTGCGCCGGGACGGTGCTCGGCCCCGAGATGAGTTGGTTGGGATGGCGTAGCTTTTAAGCGGCGGCCGCCCGCGCCGCCCACGCTTGAGGCCGCCCAGTCCTCGCTTGAGGGCGTTGGGCTCCCTCACCGACGGCGACGGCAGGAGCGCCTCCTCCACTCCCTCCTTCATGTCATCCACGAAGTTAACTGGCGCCATCAGTGTCTCCTGTGCAGGCTCCTCCTCTTCAGCTTCTTCCATCATCTCGGCAGCGTCTGTGTCGTCAGCATAGTCCTCCTCGAGGACAGGCGAGGGTGGCGAGGGCGGCGGGGCCGGGGCATCCGCAGGAACCACGTAAGTAATAAGCGTGGCCGTGCGGTGGGTAGTTTCCACACGTAGCAGTGTCCCCGCGCGAATTTCACGGTGAAGTAGCACCTCTAATTTGTCGACCAGTCGGCTCTGGCCGCAGGTCATCAGCTTCTCCTCGATTTGTTCTTTGCTAGCTCCGCCGGGGCCGCAGGACTCGACAGCCATCCGTAGGGCGCGACATGTTGACTCACTGTTCATAACATTCACCTTGGTGCGTGTGGGCCGGCGGCGGACCAGAGCAGCCTTGGACCAGGAAGCTGCCACCCGGTACGAAGTCGCACCCTTGTACTCCACACGCAGCACGTCCTCGCTTTCCACCAGCTCATCTAGCACCGCTTCCGTCGTCAACTCCGACAGTAGATGTTCACGCCTCACATACCAGGCGATTTTTCGAGCACTCGGCCTGACGCGTCGTGACCTCAGAACCCGAATAGCATCAATGATTATTTCTCTTTCCTTATTTGTCACCATGTTACCTTTAAATCAGGTGTATATATCTCACTGGTAGTGTAATGGAGGAGGAGGGAGCAGCCCAGGTCGCCACTGTGTTGAGCCAGCCGGCGCGCGACAACTCCTCGCACCCCAGCTGATCTCCCGCCACAGCCGCACCCAACGCGCATGCGCACTCCCCACCTTCCTCCACCCACCCGCCAACACACACTATCATTATATTCACTTTAACACAAACCAAAGCTATATTGCGAATGGATATAGCTTCTGAGCCATCTATAGGCTCTTGCAAAGTAATGATACAGGGTTTGTGTAGTCAGGAACATGTATGAAGCCACAAACACGATTGACAAACATGTAAGCATCGTACAATTCCAGATTACCAGTCTGCACCACACACGGACAAACGTGGTCCTCTTGCAGCTGTGTTTAAAGTTACAAAATTTTCGCGAACTCTTTTTGTATAAACGCGAGCACCAGTAAACTTGCCGCACGTATCGCTTATTTGATATGGAGTAATGCGGTTAACTTAAGGTAGCCAAGTACTTTATCAAATGCTTCAGCATTGTAAAATTAACCAAGGTCGCTTGGGACGATCCTTTGTCGCGGAAGGTGCGCTCGGCCCCATGACCGGCGTGGCCCGCTGGCTTTCGTTATCCCCAAGTCCTTTTAAACTTTGTAACTACTCTCACAACCCTAAATTCTTTCAATCCATCACTAACAAGTTAAACAAAACCGCCCAAGCCATAACTAAGCATGAAGAAGTACATTACGTGAAGACGACCTATCTGTTCAATACTAGAACACGCAATACCAGCTGGCTACAGCTGCCAGATACTCCTATTTTAAATTCCCTGAAATCCTTTAAACGAATAGAGAATATATGCACATTGATAGAATACATGTGAAAACATTGCCCATAAAATATAGTCAATCATCTGTTAAGGTTCACCTAAGCATTGTACAAGTGACGTATGGGAAGGAGTTGTCAAGTAGAGGTAGAGAATAGTAATGACGTGCTGTGATAGGCAGCTGTTCGTCCCCTGACCGACCAGCCCTGTGCCCGCATGGCCCCCGCATGGCCGACGCTCCCGGGCCTTCTCTCTCCCAGCACCTCGGCGACATCCTCTCCCTTGCAATGGACAACATCCTCTCACCCCTCCTCACCAGCACCAGTCTTGGACACGAACCTGTGGCCATACCGTCCATTCTTCAACTGGCTTCAGCGAGGCTTGCTCTTACCTTCATATGCACCGGACATCATGGTGTAACAGCCTCAAGCAGACCAGGCCCGAGTCCCGGTTGTCATGTTTGACTTACTCCTTCACGATGGCTGGGAACTTATCACACACATTCCAGTACAAGGCAGATACAGATATGTATATATATTGCGTATAAATTGTCTTACAAGACTAGAAGAGAGGAGAGCGTTCAAACTGCACACAAAAATATTCCTCTGGCTGGGCATTGCAACACGCGGCCTTAAGCTACCCAAGAGTTACACATCCCCTGTGCAACATCACTAGTAGTGAGTGAAGAATATCAACTACGCACTCTTCCACCACCATAACATCCCTGTTTAGACTATTAATAAACAATCTCATACTCTGCACTTTCATAGGCCAATACACAGAAAAGTTTTCAGGCCAGTAGACATATAAAACTGACATGGGGTACAAAGTGACAGGATGAACAACCCAGCGGGTTTTCTTCCTATTGGGGAGTGATGTACATGCTGCTATGGCGGTGTGTCCACTCACAAGATGAGCGGCGCTGCCCAATAAACTCGCCCCTCGGGGCAAAATTTAAAAAAAAATAAATGGGATTCCTGTGCGACCATGAATTAGAATGTACCATTTAATGACCCAAAATATAATAGTTTAACAACCTATTCTTATGTGTGTGTGTGTATGTGTCTTTACATTTGTGTCTGCAGAATCTGTTAGCTCTTGGACCCCGCCTTTCTAACCAATCTATTTTTCCTATGTTATATCTACTACATATATTTCTCTCCAACACAAACACACACATTCCCAGGAAGCAGCCCATAGCAGCTGTCTAACACCCAGGTACATATTTACTGCTAGGTGAAACTGTCAAAAATATAAAAAATTGTTTCCGCCTCCACTGGGAATAGAACCCGGGCCATTAGGACTACGACGCCAAGTCCTGTCCATTCAGCTCATCAGACCCTGACTGACCGGGTTCGAATCCTTCAGGGGTTAGTTTAGTTAATTTATTATGCACCCCCATACCCAACTTGAGGGCGGTAGTGGAAAGGGTTAGAGGCCCATAATGGGCTCAAGGACTGAACCCCATAATTCATTTAGCTAAGCAAGTTACAGTCTTGATGAACTAGTTACAAAATTCAATGCACATCTTCACATCATCAATGGGCACGAGACCGACCACAAGTACAGTTTCTAAATAAAGCAACTGTGTGGAGAGCTAGTGTCACAATTGATATGTTTGTCCTGCACACACACACACACACACACACACACACACACACACACACACACACACACACACACACACACACACACACCACACACACACACACAGTTCTGCTAGTCCCAGAACTAAGAGGCATGAGTTATGAGGAAAGGCTGCGGGAAATGCACCTTACGACACTGGAAGACAGAAGAGTAAGGGGGGACATGATCACAACCTACAAAATCCTCAGGGGAATCGACCGGGTAAACAAGGATGAACTATTCAACACTGGAGGGACGCGAACAAGGGGACACAGGTGGAAGCTGAGTACCCAAATGAGCCACAGAGACATTAGAAAGAACTTTTTCAGTGTCAGAGTAGTTAGTAAATGGAATGCACTAGGAAGTGATGTGGTGGAGGCTGACTCCATACACAGTTTCAAATGTAGATATGATAGAGCCCAGTAGGCTCAGGAATCTGTACACCTGTTGATTGACGGTTGAGAGGCGGGACCAAAGAGCCAAAGCTCAACCCCCGCAAGCACAATTAGATGAGTACACACACACACCATCCCCATCCAGTGGGCAGCGGTGGATAGGTTACAATCACTTAGTTACTACCTACAGTTAGCAAACTGGGGACATTTGACTTAAGATTTCTGGTAGCAGATCATTTTGAATGAAATATTTACACATCTTTGGAACATTGGTTATGGAATTGTCTCTGAATTGCCGTATCTTTTCGCACTCCATCACATAGTGACGGAGGGTGTGCGAATAATTTAATTCCCAGAGATACTTGTAACCGAGTCTATGACAAGCAATAGTAACATCTAGAAGTCTGCTCATTTTATTGGGTGATTCATAGATGTGTGGCTCCTCTTGCATGATAGTATGATGATAGATGGAATTACGGGTGTCGATTTCACTTTGCCTCAGATCTACAAGGTTATATTGAAATTCTTGGTGTACTACTGCTCTCAAACTGCTTATTAACAATCCAAGGTTATACCAAACTTTTCCTGTAAAGGCAGATTCTTTGACTAACTCATCAGCTCTATCAGGGCAAAATCTTACTGAAGCGACCATACGAGTCATAAATACTCAAAAGTAAAACGCCTAAATAAAGCAGAAACAAGTAACTCTTAGTGGGCCAGCCAGAGGCTTAAGGCCCGCACAAGAATATCCCTGAAAAAAAATAAAAAATAAAATAAAAAAAATCTCTCATGCATTCGGAGCATGAGACGGAATCTGAATAAAATGGGCTCTCTCAAAGAGTTTTCGGACGTATATTGGTTGGGGACCATTCAAGACTTAGGCAGTAGCAGGTCATGACCGACGAGTAGGGTGTGGCCGCCAGAACGTGGCCGCCAGTACTTGGCCGCCAGTACGTGGCCGCCAGTACGTGGCCGCCAGTACTTGGCCGCCAGTACGTGGCCGCCAGTAATTGGCCGACAGTACGTGGCCGCCAGTACTTGGCCGCCAGTACGTGGCCGCCAGTAATTGGCCGCCAGTACGTGGCCGCCAGTACGTGGCCGCCAGTACGTGGCCGCCAGTACGTGACCACAACACCCTCCTCTCCACACTCATTAACTACACCCAGTACCCATGACAGCATCTTGGACTGCTATCCTACGTACATCAGCGACTCGCTTAATGCTTCTAACCTTAAACCGTTACTATTGGCTAAGGATTGATATTTACAAGTTATATGCACGAGTCATTTATACAAATCATGGCAGTTGTAGCAGGAATGTACAAGAATACATACTAAAGTTAACTAGAAAAAAGTCCACTTTACAAAGATCAACCAACAAGCAAAGGAACATAGAAAAGACTATATTTTATTTAAAATATATAATATCTAACGATTCTAACCAAATAGACCTTCAACAAAATAATATTAAGGTTAGGAATAAAAAGTGGCACAAGATGTTGCAACCCGTCCTCGCAAATTTAATAAGTCAATATTGACTTATTAGTTACCTATACACTGACTGACAAACTCGAACACTGACACTTTAATATACTGTATAGCCAAAGAAATACCAAAAATAGTCTGTATAATTCAGTTATTAGATATTATACTTCTCTTACACTATATTAGTCCTTAATTTATCCAATTTTCGGTATCTGTTCATGGGATTCAATCACCTCGAACTGATAATCAACAACCACAAAATGGGATTCAACCACCACAAACTGGGATTCAACCACCACAAACTCAGATTCAACTACCTCAAACTGAGATTCAACCACCACAAACTGAGATTCAACCACCACAAACAGATTCAACCACCACAAACTGAGCACAGGATCGCGAGGATGCTGTCCTCAAACGTGGCTCATCTTAAGAGCAGCGGCGCGAGAACCCACAATGGATCTCTTATTAATTCTCCTGACACTGTGCTCTTTCATCACTGGGAGAGCGGCACGGAAGGGGAGCGGGTTTTCTTCCTATTGGGGGGTGTTGTACATGCTGCTATGGCGGTGTGTTCATTCACAGGACAAGTGGTGCTGCACAATACTGTTACTATGGCGGTGTAATTGACAACTGACTCTTAGAGAGTTAAATTTGGTACTACTGAATTTGGACAGCGCGCAAGAAGTTTTTGTATTTATTTTGCCAATAAAGCCTGATCTCACCTAACCATCCTAGGCCTATTTCACGCTGAGCTGAGGCCTAACATAGCGCATATATGCCTAGCAATATTCATGTTTGGTTTTTAGCTCTATCTTTCCCGGTGTCTGTAAGGTGAACAGTACGAAAGTCTATCTAATTGTCCATTACGTCAGTGGACGTAACAGTGCACAGTAGAAAGTTGTTTTCACATATCCATACATTAAAACATTGATTGTAACCATGATATATATGTGCTTCAGCCTACAGTTTAGACCTATTATCTTGTGTATGACCCTCTGCCCTGCGTGACAGTGAATACCAGCATTATCCTCACTTTAATCAGACTATCAAAATCCTCAGATTAGGCAAAATTGTAATTAATTCTGTCAATAAAGATGTTAATAATAATAATAACAATGAACAGAAGGATGGGTTGGTTACCGAGGCGCGTGTTGAAGGGAGTGCCAGATTGGGCTACAAGTAGCGAATTGGGCTACTTTTGAGAGCCCCGCGCTCCTAAAACTGTAATCTCGCTTCGTGCGGCTTTTTGGGCTAATTTAAAAATAGGTTTCGGCTACTAGTGTTAAGAAACTCAAAGATTATGTATGATTTTATAATGTAATTTGTAGAAATCACAGCCGCGTCCAATCAGACCACCAACCGCAAGAGGCCTGGCCAGAAACCGGGCCTCTGGGGACATTGAACCTCGGAAAATCAAAAAGAAACAGTAACGGCAAGGTGAGGTAATATTCCCCAGGGGCGATGCACTTCCCAACCGTAATTGTTATCAATGCTTCATCCGGGTTATTTGAGGTTATCTTGAGATGATTTCGGGTCTTAGCGTCCCGGCGGTCCGGTCCTCCTTTTTGTTACACACCCCCAGGAAGCAGCCCGTAGCAACTGTCTAAGTCCCAGGTACCTATTTACTGCTAGGTGAACAGGGGGGCATTAAGGTGAAAGGAACTATGCCCATTTGTTTCCGCCTCGGCCAGGGGATCGAACGCGGCACCTTAGGACTACGAATCCCGAGCGCTGTCCACTCAGCCGTCAGTCCCCCTTAGATAATGACAGTACACGCACAGAGATCACACTAACGTGATGCATCAAATGAACAAATCCACTAGGGCCGTGACGAGGATTCGAACCTGCGTCCGGGAGCATCCCAGACACTTGCCTTAATCGACTGAGCTACGACATGGTTAACCATGTCGTAGCTCAGTCGATTAAGGCAAGTGTCTGGGATGCTCCCGGACGTAGGTTCGAATCCTCGTCACGGCCCTTGTGGATTTGTTTATAATGACAGTACTTCAACTGTTTGGTGGACAGTAGCAACGTGTAGTGATGGACCACCAGTAAGCCACTTACAGATTAGTTGACTGATAATGCCTGTGAAGAACATTTGTAAATCAAGTTCAAGTACGTTTACTGAGGCAATAAGATACACTTCTCAAAAGGATACACTCACAAGTCCAGCGAGTACAAATCCACGAATGTTCGAGTCTGTCTTCGGTATTATAAAGCCAGACAATAGGTATTTCATCTTTACGGGCTATTCATGCCCGTGCCACCGCTTGGGTGACTAAATCTTCATCAATCAGGATGGCATCTCAGTTTATGTGACTAGTTTGTGGCAGGCGCTGCCTCTGAAGCCTTGTATCATCGCCTTAAAGATTATATTGGCAATATTGGAGTTGACTGATGGGGCATCAAATGTGTGTGGAGCTCATCTCTCAATTTACACTTTGATGAAGAAAGATATCCCTCATTTGTTTCTCATCAAATGCGCGTCATTCCTTGCACATCCCCTGTTCTCACGCATCTGATGAATTACACTCCAACATCGACTTCATAAGAGAGACACAACGTTATTAACGAATGGGGGGAGGAAGGAGAGAGAGAGAGAGAGAGAGAGAGAGAGAGAGAGAGAGAGAGAGAGAGAGAGAGAGAGAGAGAGAGAGAGAGAGAGAGAGAGAGAGAGAGAGAGAGAGAGAGAGAAGGGGGGGGGGATGCTGATCAGTCTAACATTCACATTGACTTGGAATGCCGAGAAGAATCGTGCATCCTAATCATGCAAAGCTTCGTGTTAATTTGGGCTTCAATTCCATTTATCTGCCCCTGGAGGTAGTGGACTTTAGCTACGAGTTTTCTACACTTCCAGACAAAACAATGTTATGACCCAGGAAAAGCTTCAAAATGTTCAACAAAGATATCATCAATTTTTAGTGAGGGTTTGCAAAGAACCTCTTATATTGCATTCCTAAACTGAATTCCTTCATTCTTCCTTCCGAGGTGCATTCCTTCACCTTGCTTAAACTTTCAGAGAGGTGAAGAACTGAAGAACTAGTCACTAGCATATGCAGCTTTAGCTAATCATGGCCACCATTTTCAGAACTTCCATTGTTCTAGATGCCACCTCTAAACTTAGGAACTATCTGGAGAGAGCGCCAAGCCATTACGACTATATAGCACTGGGAAGGAATCAGGATAAGGATTTGGGATGGGACCGGGGGGAGGGTGTCTAACCACTGTGGTAGAAAATAATAATAAAAAAAGTAAAAAAAAAAACTTGGACGGTCGGGGATTGAACGCCGACCTGCATGAAGCGAGACCGTCCAGCCCAAGTGGTTGGGCCTCTAAACTTAGTGAAACTGAACACCAGTGACGTCTACTGTTAACCCACTGACTGGGTTAGTGGGTTAACTGGGTTAATTCTGAGTTAATTGGGTTCTCGATATTAATAATGATAAACACTGTTCAACTGTGAAGACGTAAAGGGACTCCTCACCCATCATTGTCTTTTTCATGCAGCAAATTTCTAAGTTATCCTGTTATCGCATTTTTTTATTAAATACATGCAGTGATAATAATAATCAAACCAACAAAATCGTATAGTGTTACTTTATGTATTAATATACATTACTTTGAAAACCGTATCAGTCACTAAACGAAATATTGGGCTACTTTTATTACAAATTCGCTACTTTAAGTCCTTCAGCTCGCTACTTCAGCAATTCAGATTTGGGGCCAGATTCACGAAGCAGTTACGGGAGTACTTACGAACGTGTACATCTTTCCTCATTCTTTGACGGCTTTGGTTACATTTATTAAACAGCTTACAAGCATGAAAACTTCCCAATCAACTGTTGTTATTGTTATAAACAGCCTCCAGGTGCTTCGGAGCTCATTAACCGTTTAATAATTGTAAACAAAGCCGCCAAAGATTGAGAAAAGATGTACAAGTTCTTAAGTGCTTGCGTAACTGCTTCGTGAATCTAGCCCCTGGCAACTGTAGCGTGGAGGTCTGCCAGGACCCAGAAGACTGGCCTCGTGTACACGAAGCTCCCGGCCAGGCTGGCCCCTACCAGCACGCTACCATCCTTGCTCTTTAACACCACCACCACCACTGTCTCACCAGTGCTGCCTCGTGCTCCACTGCCCACCTCACCATAGCCTGAGCCTCGCCACCCTGGCCTTGGTTGGCAACGATTCACAGGCCACTGGCCACACTTGTGGTCAAATGCCACATTTCTCCCCCTTCACCTTCTCTAATTGTAATCAAAACTTTCGAAAGCTGTTCTAACCCCACTCCTCATCCTATTATGTGAATTTCTATAACAAAAAACTCTCTTTGTATCATATTTCAGAATCCCAACAACCAATGTTTTCTCATCTTTTCTGTTGAGTTGCTTCGTTGTGCTACCTCGTGCACCCTTGCTTGAGGTCTTGCGTGATCTCAAGCAAGATCACGAGATCTCTATCGGGCTAATAGCACGATGCATTTTGACGTATCTTGCATCTAAGGCCAAAAACTGTCGTGCTAGAAAATGGAAGCGGCTGGCGAAATTGCCGTATGTTCCCGTTTTCTGTTCGTGGGTCCTACTAGCCTAGAGTCCCGCCAGTAATACACCCAAGAGTCAGACATTAACCCGCTTGCTACACCTGCAATCAGGCACCTGCAGCTAGCCTTCACAGCTGCTTGTCACCCTGCTGTGCTCACCCATTACCACCACACCCAGTACCACGAGAGAGCGCGTCAGCCAACCACACAAGCAGAAGACCTGGACACTCTATTTACATTTTATGAGTTATGAGCACCAATTTTATTCATTTATTTGTTATTAAAACAGTGCCGTTAATGCGGTGTAAATAGCACAGGTAAAACGGAACCATGAATTATCAGCTAATTAAAAGTGTATTCCTCACGTATTCACCTAACTGTGCTTGCCGTGCCAGAGGCTATAGCTCCCGAGCCTCGCCTTTCCCTCTAATGTTTATTATTTTGAAGACAGCCCGGGAAATAAGGCAAGAATATAACCTCCCTTTAGCCTAATATAGTGTATAATGCACTAGGCCTAAGAGGGCTTATGTTAGGCCTAGGATTGTTTGTGTTTAGATTAGGAAGGCCTCGGTTCCTGTAGTTTGAAGCTTGTTAGTATACAACATATCAGAAATTGGGGGATTTCTATTCCTGACACAGTACACATTTTGCGTGCGTGCGTGTGGTAACGATGGCACCCAAAAGGGGTAATGTTTATAGATGATATTTAGAGGATGTGGGAAGCAGACACACGAAGATAACCAGGCTGATAACGTGTGATAAGGGGCCACTAGAGACTGCTCTCAGCACCAGCTGGGTGTCAGGAGAGGCGACCTAGCTGCTGCTAACCCAGTCCACAACACACACCACACACAGTACTCTAGCCCTCTCCACCAACCAACAATTCCATTTTCCTACACAATCTCACGTATATGCAGCCTAATCACAAACAAAATCATGGGATGCGTAACTATCCACTAAGAAAATGGACCTTTGGTGTCATTTTTCCCAGTGGATACTTACGTACATATACATATATATCTATACCTTGTACGACATAGGGGGGGGGGGGATTGTGTGCTGACGTCACGGCTGTTCAGCATTGTGTGCTGACTGACAATTCACACAAGGTGACCACCTCCTTACTGGTTGTAAGGTTAAGTACGAAGGCTAGTTCATGTGTCATCACCCAGGCCAGCCACACCATGTGTCCCCACCCAGGCCAGCCACACCATGTGTCCCCCCACCCAGGCCAGCCCCACCATGTGTCCCCACCCAGGCCAGCCCCACCATGTATCATCACCCAGGCCAGCCACACCATGTGTCATCACCCAGGCCAGCCACACCATGTGTCATCACCCAGGCCAGCCACACCATGTGTCCCCCACCCAGGCCAGCCCCACCATGTGTCACCACCCAGGCCAGCCCCACCATGTGTCACCACCCAGGCCAGCTCCACCATGTGTCCCCACCCAGGCCAGCTCCACCATGTGTCCCCACCCAGGCCAGCCACACCATGTGTCCCCACCCAGGCCAGCCCCACCATGTATCACCAGGAGAATTTAAAAGACCCAAACAAACACCTGAACTCCTTCATGACCAAACATGCTATATATTGATGCAACAGCATTCTGAAATATGTGCAGATTTTTGTAAATAAACACTTTTAATATCGAGCTTAGTACCAGCAAAATGGATATAATAAACTCTCATTTGTCATTTTGTTAAATTCATCAATTTTTTCTACATCCTAAATTTACAACAAAAAATCCCATTTTCATCCGAAATAATTACGGAGTATTAAATATGACGCTGAAATGATAAGGTTGTGTAAACAATTCAAGTAAACAGGAAATATGTGGTACAGATGGTACCATGGCTTGGAATATGTCACATACGTACTTATTTATGAGCGGAATAGTTACTATAAACAATAAGTCATATGTGCTGTCTTGTGCAAGAGCGGGATGCGGATGGTGATGTGTCCGGCCAGCAGCCTACATCAGATAGCTACGCTATCCCTTTGAGATGTATTTTTTCCTTGTCTCCATAAACATACTTGAATTGGGAGCCACCAGTTTTGTATTAACTGCCACAGCTAAGAATAGGCTATACATTCTCGTTATGTGGCCATCTCACAGAATGGTTAGCAATACCCGGAATCCAGAAAGAACGTGAGGTGCGAGCCTAGTCTACTAGCCTGCACGGTAGGCTACTAACACACTCTGGGTCGAGCACGAGAATATATATCCTCCTATATTCCTGTGTCACTACTTCATACACACTCACACAGCCAACACCTGCCCTCCACTATAGCTTACAATTAGTACGCAAATACTTCATTCAAGTCCATACAGGTTTGAACGTTTCCATTCCATGCGTACACACATTTGTAGAACAGTGTGAGGGAGGTGGGCTAACACCATCGCTCCACTTCTTCAGTCAACTACACTACCAATACAACTGTTGTGACAGAGACAGTGTCCAGTCATATTCTTGCTGTACATGCATTCACACACACTGTCACCACAAGCACCCGAAGAAACACCCCAACAAGTCACAACTTCTCATGTAGCAGACGACACTTGCGAAGTCAATCAATACACGGAGACTGAGGACGCGCACACCGGCCTCTCACATGACATGCACACTTTCCTCACTCTCTCTCTCCCTCCAGTAGTGCTCAAAATACACCAGATGCTCAAGAAGAGCAAACGCCAAATCTATATGGCCAGATCAGGCCAGGTTGTCAACGTATCGCAGAGCATTACACAGCAGTGCTCACACACCCCCCAGGCCGGCCCTGTGACACCTCGCCTCAACTTGTACATTTGACGAGCGGCAAGCTTCGCACTGGTCTTAACAACTCTTACAGTCTTCCACACCCACAACTATGAATGCAAGAAGAGAAAGCGATGACATGCATCCCGACAAGCAGACAGGCACTCCCCTCACCCCTAGAACCCTCCTCCATGCCCCCACACACTGCCACAGGAGCAAAAGCATCATCCCAGACTCACTCCCAGGCACGGCTTGCCACGAACGAACAGCATCACATACACAGGTGCAAGTCGTCTTCTACCACTTGAGCGCTCACATGTACACCCCTACATGGAGAACATCAACCACCTATCCAGCCTCGAGGGTAGACCCGTCCTCCTCTGACAGGGGGTGCTTTAAGAGGGGACCAGTCCTCCTTAGACAGGGGGTGCTTTAAGAGGGGACCAGTCCTCCTTAGACAGGGGGTGCTTTAAGAGGAACCAGCCCTCCTTAGACAGGGGGTGCTTTAAGAGGGGACCAGTCCTCCTTAGACAGGGGGTGCTTTAAGAGGAACCAGCCCTCCTTAGACAGGGGGTGCTTTAAGAGGGGACCAGTCCTCCTTAGACAGGGGGTGCTTTAAGAGGAACCAGCCCTCCTTAGACAGGGGAGTACTTTTAGAGGAACCAGCCCTCCTTAGACAGGGGGGTGCTTTAAGAGGAACCAGCCCTCCTTAGACAGGGGGGTACTTTTAGAGGAACCAGCCCTCCTTAGACAGGGGGGTACTTTTAGAGGAACCAGCCCTCCTTAGACAAGGGGTGTTCCATGGACACTGTTTACACCAGCTCATGTTATGGTGTGATGGCTGGCGGCCAAGAACCGGGACGTGTTTAGTGACCCAGTATTCTCCACCATGTTCCTACACGCTCGCTTGACACCCAACAATTAATAACAGCGCTGATTTGACTATCTTATCTTCTGCAGTAACTAGACAGGTCAATGTGATATACATGAAAATCAAGTATATTCTATGCGATAAAATATTAATTAAGCAGTGATATTACTTTTGGGTCATAGGTGGACAGTATGTTGGTTCTGGAAGTTTTGTTGGAGACTGGGGTGTGGTACAACCAAAGGAGCTACTTGCCTTATGATCCGGCCCAACCACCTCTGAACTACGGTACCCACCATGGCTTCACCTACAACCACCTCTGTAATACGGTAACCCACCATGGCTTCACCTACAACTCTGTACTACGGTACCCACCATGGCTTCACCTACAACCACCTCTGAACTACGGTACCCCACCATGGCTTCATCTACAACCACCTCTGAACTACGGTACCCACCATGGCTTCACCTACAACCACCATGATTCGTGGGCAGGGGGCTGTGGTAGCCTAGTGGCGCTATGGGCGCCACACCTCCAGTGTTGACGTCAAACCCCAGGAAAGTTTTGCTGCGCGACAGAATTAATACCAGTTTTTATGGACCAAAAAGTGATAAAGCACTTATAAACCATTAACACAGAACGTGTACAAGTATAGTACAATCCGAGGGACTTTAACTGAAGTACTAGAGATGTCGAACAAACGTAATAATATAAAGTGTGAGTTGAGACTGTTGATAGAAGTATTTGCCCGAAACGCTATGTGTATTAGTGGCTTTAGGTATTGTATGTACTAGCTCAATATATATCATATACTATGCATTAAACCATGTATCAAGCTTCACAAAACTGTAACTTGCTTAACTAAATGAATTTTGTGTTGGTTCAGGTCCTGAGCCCATTATGAGGTTACAGAGGCACTGTAACCTTTACCACTACCGCCCACGTCCGCTGGGTATGGAGTACATAATAAATTAACTAAATACAAAAAATACAATGGCCATGTTGACCGGTAGAGGTGTGTGACGTGCCCTGGGTCACACAACAGTGTTATGTATCTCAAATGACCTTGTCTGCCCTCTCCCCCCCCCCCACTACAACAGATGTAAACAAGTCTCCATATTTGTCAACCAAGTCAAACTGCTGAGAAAACTGTACATACTGAAAGGGCATTGCAGCTCTTCCCATTTAAAGAATTAATTTATAGTTGCCGATATTTCAGCTACCAACCATAATTATGCATAAATTTTGTGTTATTTTGGCAACCCAACCATAGGAATAAAGATATATATGCCGTATGTTAAAAAACATTTAATATGACATTTTATACAATTTTCAATAGATTTTTAATACGCCGTTATCATAAATTACCCTCTTGCATTTTTTTAATTTGATTAAGTTGTGAATGAGGAATCTTAAAAACAAAAACTAACAAAGAATTGGTGAAAGAGGAATCCCATCGTCACCCTTCCTACCCAGCACGTTTTCTCTGATGCTTCAACACCATCTTAACCCAGATCATGTGTTAAACCGGTTTGCCAGCTGCTCTGGCTGAACAGTCATGTATGCAATACCGGTTTTCATGAATTACGGTAGAACCGGCAGGTGGCGGGTATAAATACCAGACGGTGGTAATGCTTACTGATAAGGAAGAAAGATATCGTGCGTCACTGAGATGAACATCTTTGCTATATAAAGGCATGGCAGCGAGATAACCTTGCTGCTCATGCAAACTATGCCAACTGTGTATTGATTACTTGCCACACAACCTGCTGTGGCTCCACTGCAATGTATGCCTTTACTGGAGAACAATTAGCTCAGGCTAGGCATTAACGTTTGTGCTAAAAATATTAAAACGTCACCCCTATTAATAAAAAAAAATGCAGAAAGAGCTCAGCAGAAAACTATCGTCCGATCATTCTGGAAGGTCATGGAGAGAATCCTAAGGAAGGCATTCATTCACCATCTCTCTCGCAGTGAACAATCTTGCAAAATCAACGCAACATGGGCTTATTTTTTTTTAAATAGATCTCGCTTTACAAACCTGCTCAATTTTTGGGGGGAAACGGTAACCAGCTATTCCACGTCACAATCATCAAATTAACATTACCTTGCATAGGACTGATGATGAAAAGGACTTTGGAGTCCTTTTCATCATCAGTCATCATTATTCAATCATCTGAATCATTATTTTCATCATCAGAATCATTATTCAATGAAAGTTGCACAACAGGCTGGTGCAGCAATAACAAATTATAACTAAACCCTAGGAATTATCAGGGGTGCTTTTGACTTTAAAGAAAAGAAGTTAGTTATTTAATTACAAATTTTGTGTGTGTTTCATCGAAACGTTCAATATAGTGAACAGTTTGGAGGATGTTGACCCAGATAATTTCTTCAAAAGGTCAGATTTAACACAAACAAGTAGCAGTGGTTTCAAGCCCAACAAGTCACAGTGTAGGACAGAAAACAGGAGATGCTTTTTCATCCACAGGATTGTACTCATGGAACCACCTACCCGCCGAAGCCGTAAATGCCAAACCTCTTGAATTTTAAAATCCAGCTGGAAAAAATCATCAGAATAAATGTTTTTATAAGCATATGTTTATTATTATTATTATTATTATTATTAAATTACAGTAGTATTCTATAGGATAAATAGGGGACCTTTGACAAGCCACCAGCTTGCTATCCTCATCGAAGTCATTAGTGTGTTAGAGGCCCTTAGGTAAATTTAGGTAAATAAGTAAATGGCCCTTAGATAAATTTAGGTAAATAAGTAAATGATAATCTAGTTTCATAGATTTACTTGAATTTACCTGAGGGCAACCATTTCTCTAGTGGCCTCGATCAGGACAGGAACTCGGTGGCTTATAAAGGTCCCCCATTTATCCTACAGAATACTAATTTAATAATAATAATAAAAACATATGCTTAGTAAGGAACACAAATTTCAGTACATAGTCTTCTCTGAGAACAGTTGTGTGAAGTCTTGCTATTAGAAAGAATCTTAGGAATTTATAAAAGGGAACAATTTATACACACCATCGCCATGAGGGACTCAATCAGGGGCGTACAGTACTGTATCTGCAAAAATAGTACCCATGACAAACACTGAAATTACGTCCCTGTTCAAACATCTGACACAAATCTCTTAGATGGAGATTCTCAAATACGAAAGTATCAGTTTTAACTTGCTGAGAGATATCTGCCAACGGGCGATGGAAATTACGATTGTCAGCATTCTGATTTGATATATATATATATATATATATATATATATATATATATATATATATATATATATATATATATATATATATATATATATATATATATATGTGTGTGTATGTTACGGTAATCTGTATAATACTTGTATAAAGTATTAACCTGCACCATTATTATTTAACGTAAATTTCACGTGTATATATTTCTCTTTTGATTGTGTGTAAGATAAGTGGATAAGGGGTTTTGTTTTTATTAATTGCCACTTGTCATTTTGTGCAAAATTAATTATTTTTTATTATATTATTAAATGTTTGAAGCGTTTATTCTCTGGTTTTTACTCGCAGCTCTCAGACCGTAGAGGTATCAAGCAATATATATTTTTTATTAATGTGCAATGGACACAACACCTGCCTGAATAGCCACTGCTCTATTCCAGATTCTCGTCAAAATATAACATATACTGTATATATACATACAGTATATAATTCTGAAGATTCCTTCACAAGATGTATTATTAAATACGAAAGTACTTAAGGAAATTCCTGTTTCAATTCTTCCTTCGTGGTCTGGCACTGTCACATTTTTCATCATGTGTTAATTTTCGTGATTTACACACACAGTATATATTACTGTATATATATAATTACTGCATAGTCCCTGTGACTCGGTGGTAATACAGCCCCCCCCCCCCCCGCCCTTCACAAGTGATTTGGCCTGGGTTCGTATCCTTGTCAGGAAGGATCGACTAGGCGCCAATCCTTAACTGTACGTCTCTGTTCTCCCAGTAGTGAACGGGTACCTGGTTGTTAAAACAATTTGGCAGGTTGAATTCCGGGAAAAATGAGAATAAGGACCTGCCCGAAACGCTATGCATGCTAGTGACTTTAAAAGAATGTAAGAACTCTTGTATATATACTGTAAAATAAATACAAAAAAATTAAATAATAAATAATAATATATATATATATCACACCTCCGAATCATCAAAAAGTAAATGCAGCCAAGCTTTACTCACCCTCCTAGACTGTCCCACTGACGTAACCCTCATGCAGATCCCACCAGCCCAAAGTAACGATAAAATACTAATGACCCTGTCAGCACAAAACCCACCATTGCAAAGTGGGAAGAGAGTAGATAACACGGCAACATTGCAGACTCAACAATGCATGGCAGTTGGAAAAACAATCCCAACCAACCCCCTTTGGATGCTCACAGCAGAACCTTTACCACATCCTCCATTTACAGAGAGCTACTTGTCCTCCAATGTTACTACTTTCAGCCGACAAATCCTGCAGGCTTTCACCACTACCATTTTGCATGACATCCCACACAGAATGGGAAAACATATCTGGAAAAACAAATACAACACCTCGTGCAACCTTCTTTAAGAATAAATGAATTTGCAGGCCTATTAGCCTGTGCAAGGCAGCTCCTATTTACAGTGGAACCTCAGTTTGGTGAATCTGCAGTTGAAACACACTTTCCATGCTGGATATACTCACCTGATTTGATGAACAAGATGCAGTGCATGTGTGGATTTGCTTTGGATGTTAAGTTAGTTTAGTTAATTAAATATGCACCCCATACCCATTCTGTGGGCAGTAGTGGAAAGGGTTACAGAGGCACATAATGGGCTCAGAGACTGAACCCCAAAAATTCATTTAGATAAGCAAGTTACAGTTTTTATGAGCTAGTTACAAGATTCAATGCACATCGTCACATCAACAATGGGCTTGAGACTGACCACATGTACTGTCGCTAAATTCAGCAACTGACGCATGTGGAGAGCTAGTGTCATAATTGATATGATTATCTTGCACACCCCATCCACCCATCTAGTAGGTAGCTGTGGATAGGTTACAATCACCCAGTTACTACCTATAGTTAGCAGATAATTTTGAATGAAATATTTACATATTTCTTGAACATTTGTTATAGAATTGACTCTGAATTCATGTATCTTTTTGCACTCCATCACATAGTGATGCAGAGTGTTTAAGTAATTTAGTTGATACAGTTTACATTTGGTCAGGTCAACATCAGCAAGTAATGAAAATTCCTAGAGATACTTATAGCCGAGTCTAAGCCGAGCAGTAGTAACATCTAGGAGTCTGCTGATTTTATTGGATGATCCAGAGATATGTGGCTCTTCTTGCATTATAGTATGATAGATGAAATTACAGTACTGTACTAGTGTCAATTTCACTTTCTGCAGATCTACAAGGTTTTGTTTACGTTCTTGTTGTATTATTGCTTTCAGAGTGCTTATAGGCTGTCCAAGGTACTAATGAACTCCTTTGAAGACAGACTCTTTAGCTAACTCATTAGCTCTATCATGCATTTGGAGGCCAACATGAGATGGAATCCACATAAAATGGATTCAGTTACATCATTAATAATTTTGTTGTACTGTATTTGTATCTAGCTTCAGATACGAGCATGTTGCAGTTGTGTCTTAAGAGTGAGCGCAATTAAGGATGATAAAGAATCACTAACAATTAATGTTTCAAGTAAAGACATGCAACTAAATGGCTCCTGCAATTGAAAGACAAGAGCTACAAGGAGAAGTTAGAGGTATTAAATATGCCAAAACTTGAAGATAGAATAAAAAGAGGTGATATTATCACTACAAACAAAATAGTAACAGGAATGGACAAAACTGATAGGGAAGAATTCGTGAGACCTTTGCTAACTAAGCAAACCTGCCAAAGAAATATAGGAAATTTCACTTTCATGAACAGAGTGGTAGACGGTTGGAGCAAGTTAGGTGAGGTGGTGGTGGAGGTGAAAACCGTCAATAATTTCAAAGTGTTATACGACAAGAGTGCTGGGAAGAGGGGATACCATGAACGTAGCTCTCATCCTGTAACTACACTTAGGTAATTATACTTATGCCTATGATGCTTGAAGCAGCACCCAGCCAACAGGCTTTGTTATCAAGAAACCTGAAATGTCTGAACTACCAAACTGCTTTGTGACAACAAGACTCATATTGTAATCTGAACTATCAAGCACTAACTGTCAGACTTTAAAGTCTTACAAATAACATCATGGTTTACCTTCCAATGCCAATTAGGAAGCCAACCTCTCTTTTCCCTCTTTGGGATCCCATCAAAACTCTGCCATTGTGAGATTATTACTGTAATTACCTAAGTGTAGTTACAGGATGAGAGCTATGCTCATGGTGTCCTGTCTTCCCAGCACTCTTTGTCATCTAACGCTTTGAAACTACTGACGGTTTTGGCCTCCACCACCTTATCGTCTAACTTGTTATTAAATAAAGGTCGAACTGGTGATCGCGTGAACACTGGGTCCGACCTCCCTATCTGGCCACGACTCTTCCTTACATAACCTGTGCATAACCTTAAGTGCCATTCATTGCCCATATGTATTTCATGTGTTGATTATTACACGAGTGTACAGCTGTAACTCTAGTCAGTGTCCCTTGTTATTGCCATTGCTGTGTGCAGTTGACATCATAGTGTTCACGAGTGTTCTGTCAGTTCACTTTGTGCCCAAGCAAGCAACCTGTCTTCAGACCAAGTACATTCCATCTTATGGTCGACCCCAAAGACACATTATTAAATGTGTCTTTGGGGTCGCACCCCAAATTCATAATTTTAACATGCAGTTCATTCAAAATAGTAATTTTCTCAAATATAAATTAATATTATTTTATATTAGCATATTGTGCATATTTAAGTATTTGTTAGGCTAGGTGTTTAGGTTCTGTTGGCGATTATTTGTATTTTTAGTACATAGGTGAAGCATTTACCGTGTTTTGGTTCGAATAAAAGTCGTCAGCAAAACACTTGTTCCGGAAGTGTTTGAACATCATCAGTTGTGAGTCGTGTGTAAACCGTTTTTCATTCATAAAGAGCGGGTTTGGCGGATGCATGGAATGGACTTTGGCCTTTGATTATAAGGACAGGCTGAAACTAGAGGACCATGACCCAGTGTCTCGGCATATTAATGCCATGGGAACGAGTCCTGCTGTGCATGTGCTTTTGTTTAGCTTTTTGCAATTGCCACTCGTGATTAATATAACAAAAGCTCCCTGTATACTAGAAGTAAGTTTACTGAATAAACCTATTTTGTAATAATGGTAACTTTTCATCAACCCTTCCATAAGTACTGCTCCCGCATTCTTTTACCATTTATATATATTTCGGTACAGGCTTTGGGAATCGACGTGCTACAGCCTTAAACAGGAGGTACAGTACTCATATGATCGTTGGGAGATCAACATCTTGCAACACCCTCTCACCATCTAAGATATAGTGAACCTCGGCAGCTGCGGTCTCATACTTTAATTACTGCTAATGATAGCCTGCACAGGCACCACCATTGGGATTGGTGCCATTGTATGCAGTGCAGTCAATACAAGTAGTTAAAACATCCTCACACTATCTTACACAATTTAAAAATTCCCAATAAAATTTTCAATCTGTTATTTCAATGTACTGTATTCACTTGCCTTTATTTTGAATTAGTATCTTGTTGCCTTGTTTGATCACGTCACAAAAAATGAGGTTTTCCAAATTTGATGTATGCACACGATGCATTTTCTCTTCCAGATAATAATAGGTTTATGTCAAAATTAGATGAAAGTTTTGCTGATATATGTGAGAGAAGTAATGATTGTGAAGAGAGAGAGATAGAGATAGAGATAGAGGCTTAGTGTTAAATTTGGGTAAAGAGGAAGTCCATGGTTAGTCGACATACAGTACCTATATTACCATAAACTGTGTTATTCTGCAAATCATTTAAACAAAACACTAGATCAACAATTATAAACCAGACACAGATTAATATAGGCATCATCTACTATGCTCCAGGTTACACAAATGTAATAAAGTAGAACCCCCTCTCCACTACCTTTTTCTGGATCCCCAATTTATGGATTCTTGTATTATCCAGACATACAAGTTTCCAGTTCTTCACCACCATTAATCTGTACATATCTGGTAAATGAGGATTAACCTTCAATATTGTCAAGCCTTGATGCATTTCAGTGGTGGAGGGCACTTATTTATACCAAATACAGATTTCATCGGCTTCCTACATATATATTGACACATTCCTTTCAAAATACCGATACAAGTACTTTTAGTGTGGCCACTTTTGTTGTAGAAAATAATAATAATAATAATAAAACATGTTAAAATAAATATAAAAATAACATAAATTAACGAGAATTAAGCAACACAAACATTTATTTGATCATCCAGACTTTCATCCAAACATCTTGGAGGTACCAATTGGTCGAGATAACCATGGTCACACTGTATACTAGAAAGTCAATGTTCTGCAAAAAGAAAAAAAAATCAAAGGAACATTGTGTCACTTTACCTTCAAGCGCTTTGGTCGTTCATCTTCAGGAATGTCCATACCTTGTGGACTTGGGGTATGGAAAAAACCCTGCAATAAAAACAAAGCTGTTGAAGAACACAAAATTTGCAAAAATATTATTCATAATTATATAAAATTAAATGTATGCAGTAAATTATATTTACTGTACAGATAAACTTAAGGGTCCCGGTAGTACAGTCGGGTTCATTTTCGACTCACAATTGAGAAGTCTGGGTTAGGACTCCCAGGCAGGACAGTATTAGGTTAGTTAGACAAAATTGGCTAAACTAGCTAAACAATCAGAGAAGGAATGGGTCAACAAAGAGGAAGCCACACTGCAACTGGGGTGTGCAAGGTTCCATAACAAATAAATTTGGGTGATAACATCCAAAGTGTATGTTGTTTGTTATGGAACCTTGCACACCCCAGTTGTGCAAGGTTGGGTGTGCTAGGTTACTAAAATTTGGTTATAGCAGTCGGGTGTTAGAAATGCTACGATGATGTCATAATAGGTTGAGATGCAGAGTTTTGTATGGTATGTGCTGCTAGTGGAGTCAATCCTGCTGGCAGAGTTTCATGAGCATGATTTTCAAGCCTCACTTATTTAATTTTATTTATTTATATATACAAGAGTTCTTACATTCTTGTACAACCACTAGCACGTGTAGCGTTTTGGGCAAGTCCTTAATCCTATGTTCCCCGGAATACGACCCCGCCAAATCGTTTATTAACCAGGTACCCATTTTACTGTTGGGTAAACAGACGCTACAGTTAAGGATTGGCACCCAGGCCAGAATATGAGCCCAGAACAAAGCGCTCGTTAAACACCAGGCGAATGTCTTAACCACTATACCACGGACTATGGGACTACAGTTCTGAGTGAACCCAGTATATTCTTCACATTGAGATGCATACTCTTAGGGCAGCTCTTTTCTAAGCACTCGTTTTGGCATTGATCTTGCTCTGAAAGAGTGACTTCTCTTGCAAGCTAGGAGTTTGCTCCCCTAAGAGGCATACAGTACTACTGTGTAGGGTGCCCCACTCTGGATAGTGGAAGAATTTTGAACTCCTCTACAAGGCCTTGTAGTTTGGGGGCATTTGGGGTTTTTGCTGTGGGTTAATTACCTAAGTGTAGTTACAGGATGACAGCTATGCTAGTAGTGTCCTGTTTTCCCAGTACTCTTTCATATAACACTGAAATTACAATGCTGACGGTTTTCACATCCACCACCTTTTCACTTAACTTGTTCCAACCATCTACCACTTTACACACAGAAATCACTATAGCATGATGCATCAAATGAATAAATCCACAAGGGCCGTGACGAGGATGCTCTCGGACGCAGGTTCGAATCCTCGTCATGTCCTTTGTGGATTTGTTCATCTACCACTTTGTTTTTGGCAATTTTGTTTCCTTAGCTTGAACCTATGGCCCCTATTCTTGTAGGTTTCAAGAATTCCTGTCAATATTGTAATTCATTTTACTAATTTATCTTTACTGTAGTGATTGAATCGCCTCTCACTTTCTTCTAGCTTTGGCATAATTAACACTTCTAACCTTTCCTCGTAGCTCTTGTTTTTCTGTTCAGGAAGCCATTTTGTTGTATGGCTTTGTACCTTTACCAGTTTATTGATGTGTTTTTTTGAAATATGGGCATCATTCAACTGCTACATATTCCAATTTTGGTCTCACAAAAATCATGAACAATTTCTTTAATATCTCACCATCCATGTACAGTATTTAAAAGCAATTCTGAAGTTGGAAGCATAACATATGCACCTGACACAATGTCATTTATGTGGTCCTCTGGTGGTCTACTACCCAGAACCACTGCTAGATCTCTTTCTTTGTCATAGTTCTTAATGCCTTTCTGCATAATTTATATGTTGTGTGGCCTATTTTCTCCTAGGGTTTGCGTGCTTGTCTATACTGCCTATCTCCGATGCTCTTCAGGCCTGCGTTTGGCATTAGTACTTTCGGTGAGTGTCCCTAGTGCCTGGATATCCTACTTGGATATTTCTTCAGGCCCTGGTAAGTCCTGTAGGTCTTCTACATGTCATGAAGATTGAATTGCTGAGTATGAGGGTTATCACTTGCAAGTTTGAGAGTTATCAGTCAGTTTTACTATAGAACAATGATCAATTTCATTGTCTCCCTCTGATATTAGGTATCAGAGGGAGGGTAGGTATTACTCTCTTTCCCCACAGCCTGCAATGTACTGGTTCGCTGGTTTACTGTGTTTGATTCAAGCCTACATCTTTTGGGTTTTATTTACCATTACGTACAGTAATGTGGTTCCCCAGGCGGTGGCCACTTCAGGTTTGTTTACCTGCTTTTGTGTGTGGCTTGGTGCTCATATAGTTGCCCTGGAGTTAGCCTATTTCATTTATGGGGTTTTGGGGATGGAGTGGCTAGTGTTTCTGTCATGCGCTTTTTGCTGTTCCTCATTCTGTTGCCTGTCTGGTTTTGTTGTGTGGACCCCTTGTGCACCCTCCTCTTGTTCTGGATTCTGGGGGATCTGAGGGTTTCAGAGCCTGGGCTGTGTTTGTTGTGGGTTTAGCCTTCTAGCTCTTTTACAAGGTTCCTGTTTCATCCTGGCTTAATGGCATCCCTCTGTTTTCCTTGGGGGGGGGGGCTTGATATGGTATTTGCCATACCCCAGATACTTGAAAGGTGGAAAGTTAGAACCATCTTTCAGGTGTTCCTGTGCAGTTCTTTTTTATGCCCCTTGAGAACTGCTCATTTGCTTTGGTTCTCACCAAGGACATGGGCAGAAGGCAGCTCCATGTACACCTGCACTGCAGAGGATTATTACTCTATTATTATCACTCTAGGTTCTCTTTGATCACAGGGCTCGTGCTTCCCTGGTGGCCTGGTCAGATCACTCTGACCAGGCCTCCTCGTTGCTGGTCTGATCCACCAGGCTGTATGATGCGGCTGCTCACAGTCTGATGTACGAGTCTCAGCCTGGTTGGTCAGGTTCAATGATCTCCGCCAATATTCATGTCTGGACTCTTAGACCCAATTTCTATACTGTACGTACTGTTGTGTGTAGGTGGCCGAATGACATTTTTTGGCACTCCTTTCGCCTCTGTCTCTCTTCACTATGTCTCCTCTGAACGCATTCTAGTTGTTTTGTCCTTTTTGTCATAGTTGTTTGTTGATCAGCATCTTATGCCTAACACTATTGCCTCTTATAATTTTGCCTTGATGGAGCTGGCACCGACATCTCCTTGCACCGCTTTGAAAGTTATCTCTCATTAGCTCATTACCCAATATTCTTAGTCCACATCGAGCTAGTGTTGCCCTGAGTTGGGTACCTCCTGGAATCTCATCTTCAAGAGAGCTGTTTTCACTCTCCTTCTCCCTGAAACCTCCTATATGTTCCTTCTCTCTTCTGTTGTTAATTACCTGAATTTACCTGGTTAGCTTCAGGGAGCAACCATTCAGCTCCACCAGAAACCAATACTGAATGTAATGAAATGCCTCTTTCTGGTAGGGACTTGAGGCAACCCCCCGACCCTCCTTTCTCCTAGGGAACTTATCAGGAAAAGTGTTAAGCCATTTGACTTTAAAGCACTTAGAAGGGGTCAGGATAAGGATTTGGGATGGGACGGGGAAAAGGAATGGTGCTCATCCACTTCATCGGGGATTGAACACCGACCTGCATAAAGCAAGCGCTCTCCTAACTGTCCAGCCCAAGTGGTTGAACATCCACCCCCACCCCTCAGGCCAGGGGTTTAGTAAATGGTCTTCAGCATTGGACTGAAGTCAAGATGTCATGGAAGCAGGAGCTTCCATGACACAGGAAGTTCCAGGTGGTCCTGTCACCCGTGGAGGTCAGACATAACTAGGTGCGGTTTGACTAATCTGAATGTATCTTTGTTGAGTTATTTGTCTGTTTCAGTACTTTGCTTTCTGTGAGCCTTGCAGTTGTCTGTATTACTTCATTTTACTTTATGGATGATTTCTCAGAAGGATGATTGTAACACACACCTGTTACTTGTGCCTTTTTAGAGGACAAGGCTCTGGCCCTGGTCCCAAGTACTNCAACTTATTTAGTGTATGTGGGTTGAGGTCTGAATAGATAGGGTAGTATCGTCGGCAACAATATAGGTTTAAGAATATTAGACACATTAGGCAAATCGTTTATATATATAAGAAATAGAAGAGGTCCTAAGATACTGCCCTGTGGCACTCCAACAGTAATTGGTAGAGTGGAAAAAGTTGTATCATTGATGGTTCATATTGGTGTCTGTCACTAAGATAGGAACGGATGTAGTCAAGGGCAAGGCCTCGAATTCCATAATGCTGGAATTTAAGTAAGAGGTAGTTGTGATTAACAGTATCAAAGGCTTTTCTTAGGTCAATGAAGAGTCCAATCAGAAACTCATTTTTGTCAAGGGCTGAGTAGATTACGTCAAGGAGACTAATGATTGCATCGTTGGTGCTCTTTTGGGACCGAAGCCAAACTGAAAGGGGCTGAGTATGTCGTATTTTACAAGGTAGGAATAGAACTGTTTTAAATAATTTTTTCAAATATTTTTGATAGAATGGGTAGATTTGATATTGGTCTATAATTGTTTATATCTGCCGGATTGCCTCCTTTATGCACTGGCGTTACTCTTGCTTTTTGAGGATATCAGGGAAGGTGTGACACACTATAGATTTGTTGAACAGTAGGGCTATGGTGGGGCAAGGGCATGGGAGGCGCTCTTGTATACAATGGACGGAATTTCACTAGTGTTCCCTGCCTTGGTTTTTAGAGAGTGTATGATGGACACAACATCTGCCGGGCTGATTGGTGAAAGGAGAAGAGAGTTTGGATAGCTGCCTGAGAGATATGTGTTAATATGTGTCTGGGTCTGTGGGATTTTACTGGCAAAATTAGCACCAACCGATGAAAAGAAACTATTAAATTCATTTGCCATTTCTAAATCAGTTGACGGTATATCCCCATCCTTGTCAAGTTTTATTTGGTTATGTGAGTGTTGTTTAGTTCCTAGGATACTAGAGATTGTTTTCCAAGTGCTTTTCATGTTGCCTTTTGCTATATTGAATCTATTCACATAATATGCAAATTTTGCCTTTCTTATGATACTGGTAAGCATTGATGACTACCTTTTAGCTACTTCCTTTGAAACTAGGCCAATCCTAAGTTTCTTTTCATATTCATGTTTCTTGTTGACCGAGTTGAGAATGCCACTTGTGAGCCAATAATTGTTTAATCTTTTGTCAGTTACTTGCTTGGTAAGAAGGGGACAATGAAGGTTGTAGAGGCTTAGAGTTTTGGAGAGGAAGAGGTTAGCTAATGAATTTATATCCTGGGTATTATTGAATTCAGAATCCCAGTTAATATTGTGAAGTGCATCTGTAAGATTGCCTACAGCTGATTCACTGTGTAGCCTAAATGAAAGTTTCTTGCTTTTTGGTGGTGTTATGTCCATGTTCGCTATGAGAAAGGTAGGATAGTGGTCAGTTGTTCTGTTGTATATTATACCAGATACAAGGGGAGCTGCTATGTTTGTCCATATGTGGTCCAAGGTAGTGGCTGATGTTTGAGTGACTCGGGTAGGTTTGGTGATTGTGGGGATTAGCATACAGGAGTTCCGGACCAGCCGGGCTGTGGTGGGTATGTGGGCCTGCGGGCCGCTCCAAGCAACAGCCTAGTGGACCAAACTCTCACAAGTCAAGCCTGGCCTCGGGCCGGGCTTGGGGAGTAGAAGAACTCCCAGAACCCCATCAACCAGGTATCAGGTATCAACAGGAGTTCATGCTGTTAAGGAAATAGTCTAGACATTCTAGGAAATATTAAGACATTCCACAATATATATATATATAAGTAAAAACAAGGCTTTCCATTTAATACCTCAAACACAGATGAATTAGTGAATCAAAGTAATTAATACTCACTGGTGTCTGATACAAAGAAATATAAACCGTTTCCTTGAAAGGAGACTTTCTTATATTTTTTTTTTTTTTTTTTTTTTGAAACAATGTACAGTAGTACATATCTCTGCTGCCTATGAACAGTACTGTACCTCCACTATAGGAACACTCTTAGTACATATTGGCAAATAATGTAATTTCTAAATAATTTTACATATACAATTTCTAATTATTTAATCCTTGAACCCCCTAACATTATATTTCAGTAACTTTCACTAGAGAGATTTAGCATACCCCAAAGGATTAAAAATAATAAAAAGCAGGCTTGAATTAAAAAATTTGGAAGCAATAAGAAAATACACATACCCCATCTATGATATCTTAGTAGGCCCTGAAGCTAGATAGAGTATCAAGGTCAGACTCGTGCAAAAACCACATGATCATGTGAAACCTTCAGTATGGTGGGATGCCAGAAATATCACATTAGCTCTACTGGGTTAGGCCAGGAAAATATTAGTGGATACCAGTACCATTTTTGCCCAAAACTGTACAGATTTATTGGGCAATAACAAAGATATAGTACTATAGAAAGACCAGCACTTGAATACTGATACTAAATATTGTTTTAGATGCTAGAGCTTATCAAGACAACAATGCTTCCTGTAATCTCAGGTTTGTAAAAGATGTAGTTAAATAATAATAATAATAAATAATAATAATAATAATATCACATTAATTCCTACAGAGTTCATTAAATTAAACCATTTGTTAAATGGACTTCCCACCAGGATTAGTGATTTGTAACATTTAAATAAATAAATACAAAGCTATTTTGCTTTGCTACTCAGTCATGAAGAAGTTCAGAGCAAGATGCCTTACACTCCTACAATGATGAGTTTGAAACTTTCAATAGAACCATGAATGTGCTTTAGAATAATGGAATACCTCCCTGCAGAGTACAGAATGTTACAACATATTTTAGATAGTCTGTTTAAAACTTAGGTTGTGAGGCAGGACCAAGTAGCTAAAGTTCAAACCTCCATAAACACAAATACAAGAGTGTTGAGCAGAAGGGCACATGGCAGGACGGGGTAAGAGTAGGAGGGGTGCAAGAGTAGGCAGGAAAGAGTGTTTGTGGGAATGGGGTGAAGTAGGAATTGGGGATTGTGGGAAAGGGGGGCAGTAGGAAAGTGTGTTTATAGGCAAAGTGGTTTAGAGGGTGGGAATGGAAAAGGTGAGGGCTGGGGTAGTTTGGATTGGGATTTGATGGGGGGTAGGACTAGTAGCAGGAGTGGTTGTGGTGCTGAT
The DNA here is from genome assembly GCA_020271785.1 of Procambarus virginalis. Classification (NCBI taxonomy): domain Eukaryota; kingdom Metazoa; phylum Arthropoda; class Malacostraca; order Decapoda; family Cambaridae; genus Procambarus; species Procambarus virginalis. Next base: position 6,935,557 of record WNGS01163813.1, on the reverse strand, counting down.
GCGGATGGATAGGCCAATGACTGGTTGGATGGGATGGATAAGAAGATAGGAGGCAGGTCAGCATAATTCTCAGAGGCCTAGTATACTTCTTAAGGTTTGGCTGCTCCAATTGGTAATTGAATGGGTATCTCAGAAACAACAATGTTTGCATAGATCATTTACACAGACAAATATAAAAGAATAACCCACTGTACTTTCTTGTTAATATTGAAATAAATAAGAACTTCATTGCCAAATTGTTTAATTTGCATCCATCATGACAAAATATAATAGTCAAACCTGAATGGGCATTTCTTTCTGAAGACAGCTCTGTGAATCCAACAGTGTCAGAAATGTAGATGTGACTGATTCGTAAGTTTTGGCCATTACACCTAGATGCAGCTTTCACTTCTGGATGGCAGCATTTGGTAGAAGACCATATCTGACCACTTCTGTCCATAGGACAGAAGGTGTTTTGTACACGAGTGTCTCTGAAAATGCCTGTAGGAGAGAGTAAGTCATCAGAAGTTTTACTGGAAGTGAAGTCAGCTGGCAAGCAGCTGTTCATACTGCCTGCCACTACTAGACACACACATGTTTCAATGTCAACAATAACATACATACCCATGCCAAGAGATTTTAGCACTGTTTGTCAGGATCGTAACAAACATCACTAAAATAAATTATATATAATGACAACAGGAGATTGGACACTGGTGAGGCACTGCACATTGAACAAACGCAACAGCAAGCTAACACCTGATTAAGCTATCTTCGAGACCAAGATGGAACATCCGATATACAGTACTGGCCTCAGCCATCATTGAAACAGGAGATTGGTAAGCTACACTCAAGTACAGGAGAAATAGGTGATACACGGGGAAGACAAGTCCCATTGGGTAGCAGTTAGTTGCCTTGGAATCCTTCCCTCTTAAGGCTTGCCCAGCAAGACAGTTGATAAAGAGTGACTGCCTCCCATGCCAGGGGTCAGGTGTTCAAGGCCCCTACTGCCCAAGGTGAAAGAAATGTTACATTCAGGGTAGTGTAGTATAAAGTTCTTATGATTCAGGGCATGGATCTCCTAATTTTCCTGTTAATATTTCATAAGGTTATTACTAGGAGCTGGGTTTTATTTTTTTTTACTGCAGCTTCCACTTATAGTGCAACTTTCAGTGATTGGAGGATTCTGATTCCAAGATCCTTTTCTTCATCAATCTGTTGTACAGTTAAGGGTGTTGATTTGGTAGTTGTGTTGAGCACTGCTATGCCCCACATACAAGGCATTGTATTTTCAATATTAAAAAAACATTTGCCAATCTTCCAAGCACTTTTGGAATTCATGTAGGTTTCTTTGTTAGGCCTTAATTTCATTGTCACTTCCCACTTTGTCATAAATCTTAGTGTCATCTGCAAATGTGATGTAGATTGTTATACTGTATTCTCTATGTCATTGATTTATATGACAAAAAAGGGTTATCCCCAAAATGATCCTTGCAGTACCTCACTCACCACATATCTCCAGTCAGATACAGTACAGTACATTTCCATTTTGGACCTTCAGACACAGGAAGTCTGGAGGGGCCTCCAGACTTCCTGTGATTCCAGTAGGAATCCAGTTGTATGATTTATACAATTCTGCGGTGGTCTAGTGGTAGAGTACGTGACTGGCAATGCCGGGGTCGTAGGTCCACATCCACCTATGGTCCCAGTGGATTTTTTCAATTATTATTATTGTTATTATATTGTTAAGACATAGAAGTTGCAGTGAGAATTTTTTACTAGCTATCACTGTAATTAGAAGTGTACACTGATTTAGTGACTCTACAAGAATGTACAGTATAGTACAGTATATACATGAATAGATCAACCTGTAAACCCCAGGTGATGTGTATATCCTCCCATAATGACAGTTGTAGGGTTTGTGTTGGGTTCAAGTCTGCCAACCTCTGGAGGGTTTTCCCTGAGAGCCACTAACACTAGTGGCCTCGACGAGGACCGGAAGCCAGCGGCTTGTCGAAGGTTTCCCCCCTATTAATTTTCAACAACAATGCAATAACTTACTTGACCACCCAGCAAGTATACTTCAGTACTGAACAAAATCTAACATTAAAGTAAACTCTGTTATTGTTTAAGATTCAGCTACACTGAACAAAACGTTCCAAGTAGCACGGGCTATGGAAAGCCCTACCTGGCACAGGAGCGGCAAGTAGCACGGGCTATGGTGAGCCCGTAGTGAATTTACCTGGCACAGGAGCGGGGCAAGTAGCACGGGCTATGGTGAGCCTGTAGTGGACTTACCTGGCACAGGAGCGGGGCAAGTAGCACGGGCTATGGTGAGCCCGTAGTGGACTTACCTGGCACAGGAGCGGGGCAAGTAGCACGGGCTATGGTGAGCCCGTAGTGGACTTACCTGGCACAGGAGCGGGGCAAGTAGCACGGGCTATGGTGAGCCCGTAGTGGACTTACCTGGCACAGGAGCGGAGCAAGTAGCACGGGCTATGGTGAGCCCGTAGTGGACTTACCTGGCACAGGAGCGGGGCAAGTAGCACGGGCTATGGTGAGCCCGTAGTGGACTTACCTGGCACAGGAGCGGGGCAAGTAGCACGGGCTATGGTGAGCCCGTAGTGGACTTACCTGGCACAGGAGCGGGGCAAGTAGCACGGGCTATGGTGAGCCCGTAGTGGACTTACCTGGCACAGGAGCGGGGCTGTAATTGTGGAGTAAACTCTTGGTTCTTATATATATACACAGAGAAATGAGGTGCACCTTCCGGTGTACTTACATCTCTCTTGAACTATCTCTGTCCTTCTTCTTGATAGGAGGTATAGTTTGCATGAAGGGTTTGTCCTCCCGATGACTGCTACAAGACCGTCTACAAGACCCTAAAAGACCGTCTACAAGACCCTAAAAGACCGTCTACAAGACCGTCTCCTGCTTCATAATTATGTTGTTGTGACGTCAAACAGTTGCGGCCTGAGTAGCAGTTTACATTTTCTTTGGTCTACACTACTTTTGGAGAAACTGTAGTAAATTAGGATTTACTGTTCGTGTAAAGACTGGGTAGTTTATGATGATTGTGTTTGAATTTGCTCTTGGGTTGAGATAAATTAAATGGCCTGTGTGGTTATGGTGAAGCAAGGAACTGTTCAAGGTTGGTTTCATGAGATAAATCAGTTTTAATACAGCTTATACATTTATAGCCTATTTTTTAATATAAAATATAAGCTGCGTAGTGTTTTAGTTCATATATTATGCCCCCCATACCCACCTTGTGGGCGGTAGTGTAAAAGGTTACAGAGGCACATAATGGGCTCAGGGACTGAACCCCAACATTCATTTATTTAAGCAAGTTACAGTCTTGATAAACTAGCATGACCAAACCACACCCGTGGCGCAGTGGTACAACACTCGCCCAGTTCTTCACGAGCGCTTTGGCCTGGGTTCGTATCCTAAGAATGAAGGTTACTGCAGAAGCCCTATTGGCCCATAGTATCCTGGCCGGGAAGGATTGACTAGGCTGACCTCGCCTAGGATTGACTAAGCGAGGTCAGTAATTCGACCTTGTGTGGGGGGGTCGAATTACCTTGACCTTGTGGGGGGGGGGAAGATAAAAGCCTAAGGTGTATGAATACACTCTGTCTGCTTGTCTCCCGACACAATGAATTATTATTAATTATATTACATGTGCTGAAAGCTAGCGTGTATATACTAACAATCATAAATAACAAAATAACAACTTTTCTATTGCCTGTAATATCTGTCTCTACATTATATGTAGCCTCACTATCTAGGTCTACATTATATGTAGCCTCACTATCTGGGGTCTACATTATATGTAGCCTCACTATCTGGGTCTACATTATATGTAGCCTCACTATCTGGGTCTACATTATATGTAGCCTCACTATCTGGGGTGTACATTATATGTAGCCTCACTATCTGGGGTCTACATTATATGTAGCCTCACTATCTGGGTCTACATCATATGTAGCCTCACTATCTGAGTCTACATCATATGTAGCCTCACTATCTCGGTCTACATTATATGTAGCCTCACTATCTGGGTCTACATTATATGTAGCCTCACTATCTGGGGTCTACATTATATGTAGCCTCACTATCTGGGTCTACATTATATGTAGCCTCACTATCTGGGGTCTACATTATATGTAGCCTCACTATCTCGGTCTACATTATATGTAGCCTCACTATCTGGGTCTACATTATATGTAGCCTCACTATCTGGGGTCTACATTATATGTAGCCTCACTATCTGGGGTCTACATTATATGTAGCCTCACTATCTGGGTCTACATTATATGTAGCCTCACTATCTGGGGTCTACATTATATGTAGCCTCACTATCTGGGTCTACATTATATGTAGCCTCACTATCTGGGGTCTACATTATATGTAGCCTCACTATCTAGTTCTACCTTATATGTAACCTGAGAATAAATATATGGGAAGAGCAGGCTGATATATAACTAAATGGAGTGATTTGAACTCCATTTATATATAAATGGAGTGACTTGAACTCGCGTTCTGATTGTCAGACGCCTACCTTAACCGACTCTGCCACGATGGTACAAAATCCAGCTAACCCAGAACTCTACTGAGTTCTCTGGGAGGTCAATTAGGCTGCAAGCTGACTACTACCCATACGAAAGGACCTTGCGTCTTCAAGAGGCTACACAAAATGTCAATATTTATTTATATTAAATCTTATAAGTTTTTACATCGTCTTGCCTTTCCATACCTCTGTTAACTAGAAGGTTGGTGAGAGATCTCTAGAGATGAATGACAGTGATAATAATAATAATGGCATCCTGAAATGACAAGTGGGACGTCTGAGCAAGGATTAAAGGAAGTCAGCCTAGCACATAAGAGGAATTAGAGAAGGTCAGAAGGAGAGGGGTACACTAGGTCTCAGTTAGGAGGTTCCGTTATTCCAGAGGTAAGTAACTAGAACGAACCAGGAACCTCCTTGCGATTTATGAGTTTCTTTCTAGTACATCCCACCCGGTGCAACAGTAGTTTGGAAGAGTACAGACTGTACAATGACGCTCACATAAGCTGACCATAAGAAGGGTGAACCAGGGCGCTAACAACAGCCTTCCACAATACAAGCTCTCCATCACCTAATTATCAAGGGTTCCATAACAATAAACACCAATCGAGATGGCGTGTGATAAGCAGCGGCAGGTGTCGTCTAGATTCCTCATCAGCCAGTGAAGAAGCTGGCACGATAAGACAATAAAGGGTTGGAGGGTGGTGACAAGCCTTATCAGGTGAGCTACCTCCTGGGAGCTGTTAGGTGATTAGCAGAGCTAGTGTTAAGCCTGGTAGTGCCCGGGCAGGACTTCCTGATAGTGCCCCAAGAGGACTTCCTGGTAGTGCTTCAGCAACACTTTCAGGTAGCCACTGGAAGCACCTGGGCAGGGATTCCTGGTAGCGTCTGAGAAGGACTTTCTATAGTAACCCCTTGGAAGAACTTCCCGGAAGGGCCCCAGAAGGACTTTATGGTAGTTCATGGTAACACCCGAACATGACTGACTGGTAGCCCCTGGGCAGGACTTCCTTGTAGCGCCTGGGCACGACTTCCTGGTAGTGCCTGGGCACGACTTCCTTGTAGCGCCTGGGCACGACTTCCTGGTAGCGCCTGGGCACGACTTCCTTGTAGCGCCTGGGCACGACTTCCTGGTAGCGCCTGGGCACGACTTCCTGGTAGCGCCTGGGCACGACTTCCTTGTAGCGCCTGGGCACGACTTCCTTGTAGCGCCTGGGCACGACTTCCTTGTAGCGCCTGGGCACGACTTCCTGGTAGCGCCTGGGCACGACTTCCTGGTAGCGCCTGGGCACGACTTCCTGGTAGCGCCTGGGCACGACTTCCTGGTAGCGCCTGGACATACAGGTGGGTCAAGCGTTTCACTGGAAGAGAGTGGTAGGTCCAACGTCTCCCATATATATACTCAGCCTACTCCCATATATTATCAGGCTACATATAATGCAGAGACAGATAGTGAGGCTACATATAATGTAGAGGCAGATAGTGAGGCTACACATAATGTAGAGCCAGATAATGGGGGTACACATAATGTAGAGGCAGATAATGAGGTTACACATAATGTAGAGGCAGATAGTGAGGCTACACATAATGTAGAGGCAGATAGTGAGGCTACACATAATGTAGAGGCAGATAGTGAGGCTACACATAATGTAGAGGCAGATAGTGAGGCTACACATAATGTAGAGGCAGATAGTGAGGTTACACATAATGTAGAGGCAGATAGTGAGGCTACACATAATGTAGAGGCAGATAGTGAGGCTACATATAATGTAAGGGCAGATAGTGAGGCTACACATAATGTAGAGCCAGATAGTGAGGTTACATATATACTACATAGACAATCATCTCCACCTCTGACGAAAAATACTAGTGTGCTGAGGAAAATATGTTATTGTGACGCCAATATGTAACCCTGGGTAGAATGATCCTTAGAATTTTGCGATAAAATTTATATCCAAGTATTTCAGTAATGCTTATATATATTTAGAAAATGTTTGGTATAAATGTGTGACTTGAAAGAACAAATTACCCTTACAAAAATTTGATTTCTCATTTACTTAGAAAAACATGGATTCATTTACATACGTGCTTTTTCCTATAATTATACTGTGATATAGGATTTGCCTTGTTTATTATAATGAACAAGAGTTGTAGTCGAGGCTGGCAAATTGCTTCACGTCGAAATATGACCACCTTTAATAAACTGTCATGAATATCAGGACCGTATTTGACAATAATTTAAGTGAAATCAAAATTACCGCGAAAAGGTACGCAAGTTTATATATATATATATATATATATATATATATTATATATATATATATATATATATATATATATATATATATATATATGCGAACAAGCCTGAATGGTCCCCAGGACTATATGCGAATTCATATATATATATATATATATATATATAATATATATTCATATATATATATATATATATATATATATATATATATATATATATATATATTATAAAATATTCTTGAAGAGGCTTGTATATAACGTCAACACTCATTAATATAACATTTGACTCAAGGTCAAATAAATAATGAGTTAAGGAGGCCCCAACTAGGACTTATTAGAAGCAAAATTCAGTTTGTATTAAAATTTGGTTTTAATACCACAGTAAAGCTCTATGTCTTTAACAACATGAACTTTATTTCAAGGAAATCAGTAATATAAGTAATATTCGCTTCGTGCCTTTTATATTAAAATTAAATGTAACACAAAAATTAATTGATGAACGTGTAAGATAATAATGCCATGAACGTTGTATCTTTCACTACCGTTTGGAATGAAAATGTATTTATAACACTACCTTAACAGAAGCGAATGTTAAGTTCCCGAGCTGCGGCCTTCAGTGTGGAGGCGCTGCTCACCTGTTCCCCGGAGAGAGAGGCCAGGCAGCAGCAGCAGCAGGGGCAGCAGCAGCAGCAACATCAGAAGGGGCAGCAGCAGCAGCAGGGGCAACATCAGCAGAGGCAGCAGCAGCAGCAGCAGGGGCAACATCAGCAGAGGCAGCAGCAGCAGCAGCAGGGGCAACATCAGCAGAGGCAGGACTTCCTGCTGCTGCCCCAGCAGCAGCAGGGGCAGCATCAGCACAGGCAGCAGCAGGAGCAGAGGCAGCAGCAGCAGCACGCTGGCCAGGGAAGGTCAGCCCAGCTGGTGAGTGAAGCAGGGCACCTCAGGCCCGGTGCGCCACCTGGCAGGAACCACGAGGACTCTGGTGCCATGGTCCACATGGCGGAGGCTTGCGGGTCGCCCAACTCTCCCCCATGCAGCAAGAACCAGAGAACGAGGGCCGGAAGCCAGCGCTGCCTTCCTCAAGGAATGAAGGAGAAACAAGACGGGGAGAGAGAGTGACGGGCGAGACAGCAACAGCAAGTGACACCCAACTGTCTCAAGTGACGGGTGCTCACGATGACGGCTATACCAGCGAGGAAGAGCAGCAGATCGTCGACGTGGAACACTGCTCCAGTACGTCTTCTTTTCTCTCGTCAATTATGATAATATGCAATATTTCAGTATTGTTTTCGTTAGTTTTAGCAGGATATTTGCTATGTTGGTGTATTATTTGTTTCTATACTAATGTTTGAATGCATGTAGCTGCTACCTTCTGCCCGTCACATTAGGCTATTTAACTCTACATTGCTTCACATCAGGCTACTTGACTACATTCATATAACACATTAATATATTATATATATATATATATATATATATATATATATATATATATATATATATATATATATATATATATATATATATATATCGAAAATCCACAGAAATGTGAAAGGAAGTGCACGTTTCGGCCTGATTAAAGCCGAAATATATAATATATAAATATATATATATATATATATATATATATATATATATATATATATATATATATATATATATATATACAGAGCATCGATTATCTGCCTTGGTGTTCAGGTCCCCCTCCGAGCAATTCTGGGGAAGGCGCCTCAAGAATACTGTTGTCTCCCACCTCCTCAGCTCCACCAGTCTGCCACACCAGCGGCACAACACCAGGGGAAATACCCCAGCATCATTTCGGAGAGGATATTTTCCCTTCGGCGTCGCCTACAGCAGCCACAGATTGGCAGGCAAGTGACAATGATCCGTACCGTGAGCCGTACTTCTCTAGTGTTGCCTTCCCTGTTGTTGTTGTTGTTAAAGATTCGCTACTTGGAACAAGAAGTTCCAAGTAGCACGGGCTATGGTGAGCCCGTAGTGGATGTTCCGCCTTCCCTGTGTTGTATGCAAGGTTGTTTGTTGTATGATGGGTTGTATGTTGTGTTGTAGAGTGGGTTGTGTGTGGTGTCATAGAACATATTGAACAGTGTTCAATGCGTGCCCGTGCTTGAGTTGAGTACCATGAGCAAGTAGTGCTAATATTGTAACCCCTTGAAACACCATAATTCATTGACAAATTGTATTCGGAAAATATTTAATTAAGAATAAAATGTGAAAAATAAGGTGGATTGTGAATGTGTTTGTGTATAAATTATTAGTATTTACATCTATACTAGTCCGTCCTCTTAAGGTTTCCCAACGTCAAGAAACTGTCGCACTAAAGTGCCCTTTTCCTAACCTACCAGAGAACCCAAAACAGAAAACAGGACAGTACGTCAATTTCGCGAGCCGCTTACATTTTGCAGTACGGCAATTTTGGCTTGTGGAAAAGTATACGTCAAAATGAGACGGTCTCTTAGGAGGACGGGTTGCTGGCATCGATAAAATAGAAAATATTGCGTAATGGAGTAATTGAGATGTTATAGGTGTTGTGTCCTTGTAGGTGATGTCTGGGTCGTGCAGCGTCGGGTGGAGGGGCAAGGGACGGACGGGCGTGAGCATCGAGCTGCTGCAACCTGACCTCTGGACCAGGTTCCACTCCCTCTCCACAGAGATGATTATTACAAAGAACGGCAGGTAAGTCCACCACCAAGTATTAATACACACACACACACACACAAGTCTTAAATTTACGGTTGAGAGGCGGGACCAAAGAGCCAGAGCTCAACCCCCGCAAGCACAACTAGGTGAGTACAACTAGGTGAGTACACACACACACACACACACACACACACACACACACACACACACACACACACACACACACACACACACACACACACACACACACACTAATAAATTTATATAGATAAGAATAGATTGAATAATACATAAATAATAGATAATAATATCTATTTAATATCTATTAAATTTAATAATACATCAAATAATATTCTAAAAAGAATAGATAGAAATAAATAAATTAAACTAATTAAAACAAGATGCCGAAGAAATATAAGAATATTCACTTTCGCAAATAGAGTGGTAGACGGTTGGAACAAGTTAAGTGAGAAGGTGGTGGAGGCCAAACCGTCAGTAGTTTCAAAGTGTATATGACAAAGAGTGCTGGGAAGACGGGACACCACGAGTGTNGCAGATTCCTCTTCTGCTTTATGTTGCAGTCAAATATTGCTGATATATTTTTATATTTATAATCAATGCTAAATATTCACAAAATTTGCTATGCAACATTATTGAGTTACTAGAGCTTTCAATATGAAGACTCCAGTCTCATTTGCATCACATTTCCCTAACATCCTGGGGAAAAGTAATACAAATAAGACTGAAGTCTTCATATTTGAAATATCTCATAAATCCATAATGTTACATTAGCAAAGATTGTAAGCATTTAGTTTTAAATCACAATTCAGAAAGATTCCACAAATAAATAAATAATAAATATGTTTATTCAGGAAAGGTACATACATAAAGTGATTTTACATAAGTGGATTTATAGATAGAGCTAGTACATACAATGCCTAAAGCCACTATTACGCAATGCGTTTCGGGCAATATAATATACAATACAATACAACTTGACAGAGAGGTGCTAATACTTTACTGTAGTACAGTCCACAATAGAGATTCCGGGTTGGAATCCCGGGCAGGGCAAAAATGGTTGGGAGTGTTTCCTATCACCTATTGCTCCCCCCCCCTGTTCACATATCAGTAAATAAGTACCCAGAAGTCAGTCAGCTTGTTGTGGGGTTTCATCCTGGGGAGGGTCAGTAGTTCAACCTTGTTGGAGACCTGAATATAAGCCTAACATGTATATAAACTATCTGCCTGTACCCAGACATAATGAATTATATTTAGCTTTAGTATGAAGCTCACAAAATTAATGTAAAATATATTGATTTAGTAGCAATAAAAAACAACTTACCTTAATATTCATCTTTCCCATATTGCTTGACGATGAAACTTCCAAAAGGATCAAGTCCATTTTTCATTTTATAAGATATGTGAACCATAAAAACTGCAGTTTACCACCTTACCTTGAGGTGCTTCCGGGGCTTAGCGTCCCACGGCTCGGGCGTCAACCAGGCCTCCTGCGTCGACCAGGAGGGCTGGACGACACAGGCGTGATCGATACGTTGATAGGCGTTGAGGAGGCGTTGATACCACTACTATATCTTAATTATGTACTCACTGTGAAAACAAAGTATTTTTTTCCCTTTGGCAAGCTTACTTTGTCATTATACAGTACTGTAATAATTAGTTATTTGTATGATACATAAAAAATACTTCTTGAAGATACCAGTTAAATCTTTAAAAATTATCCCAACATATTTCATGCATTCTTAAATAAAGTTCTTGCATTCATATTTCTTAAGGTCTCTACAAGTTACAGTAAACTTGTGTACAGTAGATGCAATTATTAATCCATCAATTATTGTAATACATCTTTTCTCTGCATTTTTACATTCCCATCCACACATGATACTGGCCCTTCCCATCCATGCAGGATACTGGCCCTTCCCATCCATGCAGGATACTGGCCCTTCCCATCCATGCTGGATACTGGCCCTTCCCATCCATGCTGGATACTGGCCCTTCCCATCCATGCTGGATACTGGCCTTCCCATCTATGCTTGATACTGGACCGTCCCATCCATGCTTGATACTGGACCGTCCCATCCATGCTTGATACTGGACCTTCCCATCCATGCTTGATACTGGACCTTCCCATCCATGCTAGATACTGGCCCTTCCCATCCATGCTAGATACTGGCCCTTCCCATCCATGCTAGATACTGGCCCTTCCCATCCATGCATGATACTTTCTCTTCAAAAATAATAAGCACAATAGAATAAATAACATCAGCAATGCCAAATATAATGATTAAATAGTTATCAGCATACTTCTCAGATTAGTTTATCAGAACTAGCTAAAAAAATTACATATAGTTTCCTTGATTATATCCAATACACTTATGCAAGTGTAAGAGAAAATATATAGCATCTTTCCAAGGTAGTTTTAACATGAATTTATATAACCTGGCTGTAATTAAATACACATGAAAATGAAACCCAATTTTATTTGTCAACTTTGTTTATAACTAATTTTGTCACCGAATATTCGTTTTCATATATTCAACCTAAGAATTCCAACTTATCATACGTACGTAGTGCGGTCGTCTCCATTCTATAGGTAGTACCGAGGCATCCTGGTGCCCTCCACACCTGCCACCAACACCAGCCCAGAGTGTACACCCATCCTAATCTGGATCCTTTCTCCAGGCACACAAGGAAGGAGAAGGGTCTCCTGAACCACTTGAGCAGGTCCGGAGCCATGGAAACCATTTCTGCTGCGTGGTCCTTACCTGCCAAGGTAGACGACACTGGAGTCTCATAGACCAGTCATGAAATGTAGTACACAAACATGCTAAGTCTTACCAAAATTGGTAGTTTAGTGTAGTTGTAGTTTTGAGCAATATGTAATGAAAAAGGCTGGAGATTAAGGTACAGTATATAACTAATGTGGCATGTTTTTGTAGTCAAGATTAAATAATCAAATTTTTTTTTTTCAGATGTTCAGAGTCTGAACACGGCAGTAATTTGGTTCGGAGATAATCTTTAAAATGTATAAACAATACATTACAAAAATAACCAAACTTTTGAAAGGTTCCTTTCTGAACAAGCCATTCTGGCCCTACCAAACATATGTGATCAAACTTTGCTATCGCTGGATCACCGGACAGTTACATTTTAAGGCATTGATGCCTCTGTGACTATGGCACTCCTGCAGAACAATTTTATGGTGAAAGAGAGGAAAAACATACAACCTAGCTCAAGAGAATGGCAACAAGAAAACACTGTTGTGGGCATCCCCAAATGACCAGCTCACTGGGAAGTGACCCTGTCCACAGTCAAACATATGGAACTCCATGAAACACATCAATATGCCAAGTGTGAATCATAATGAATCTGCCTGAAACACTATGCATGTTAGTGGTTTTGCATGAATGTAAAAATACCAATCTTAGGTAATTTTACCAACCCAATGTACCTTCTTGCAAATAAATTATTATTATTGTTATATTTATTATTACTCTAGAAGTAAGAATAGAACTCTATTTATTATTACTTTCTACACAGTCTCCGTGGTGTAGTGGTAAGACGTTCAAAGCCTGGCGTTCCGCGAGCGCTTTGTCATGAGTTCATATCCTGGCCAGGGAGGATTTACTGGGTGCAAATCCTTAACTGTAGCCTCTGTTTAACTCAACATTAAAATGGGTACTTGGTTGTAACAACGATTCTTCCTGGGGGTCGTATTCCAGGGACCTGCCCGAAACGCTACGCGTACTAGTGCTGTACAAGAATGTAACAACTCTTGTATATCTTCCCCCCCCCCCCCCCCCCAAAAAGCTAGTTACTTTTGTGGTTTCTTGAGCTAGCTCGCCACTGCCAAAAAATTAACAGATGTTATGGTGGAGGACAAGGTCAGTGAGAACCAGACCTGTGATACATTTCTTGCATGAACCATGATAGCTCTAGCACGGGAAACATCCGAGAGACCTTAGCACAGAAAGCTCATTACCAGCTCACCCCACTCAACCATGTAATAGGGCGAGGAGCCGAGATGGTGCCTCACAGAAAAGTGGCCGACTTTTTTTCTTTAATATACAGTATTTACACGTAGCCCGGTTCTACTTACCGATTTTTTGAGGCACCCCGCTGGCCACTATGTAACCCTCATCAATAGTCTCAATCTTGTAAATATCATATACAGTACTGTAGTTCAATTCTGGAGACACATCTTTTGGAACAGGTTCATGTTATAGGAAGTACCTTGTACAAATGAATAAGGTACAAGGTCCTGTACTTGTCAAGGCCACTAGGGTTAGTGGCCTCAGGTAAATCAGGTAAAAGATGAAAATGTCTCTTCCATTTGTCCTTGTAAGAATACATGCCAATATGCTCCATACTTATTTATTTATTTATTTATGCTATACAAGAAGGTACCTTGGGATGTGAGGATACATAATATGGTAATTACAATCTTGTAAAGCCACTAGTACGCGCAGCGTTTCGAGCAGGTCCTTAATCTAAGACAATTTTAAGTAGGTAAATACTTGCAAAATTTATAAAAAAAAATGATAACAGTTACAAGGCAAGAAAGAAAAAAAAAGATGAGAGAAAATTGTAGGTATATTAAAGCACATAGGTAGCTCTGATTGATTGCAATGACAGCGTGAATGGTAGTTGACAAAAATTGGTAGG
>WNGS01163813.1:6819722-6833034 GCA_020271785.1 Procambarus virginalis | reverse complement strand
ATACCATCATAGGACTGATTAATTATTGTTTTTATTTTTAAATATGCAGCAGGAATAGACATGTTTCACCTTGAATATAGAAGCACCGAGTTTTCTGTAGCGACCAAGAACTGAACTTTTAACATACAAACGACGCCTCCCTCCTACGTACTGTCATGCATGTCCAAACGCCCACTTCGAGGACACGTGATGAGACAAAGTATACCAGCGACGAGACCTTCAGACAATGATCACGTGGACACGGAGAAGCAAATCTGTGCTGCACAATTGGCCTCTCAACACTTACACTCCCCAGAGCTGCCAGAGTCCTGCCTACACTCCCCAGAGCTGCCAGAGTCCTGCCTACACTCCCAGAGCTGCCAGAGTCTTGCCTACACTCCCTAAGAGCTGTCAGTCCTCTGCCTGCACTCCCCAGAGCTGCCAGAGTCTTGTCTACACTCCCCTGAGCTGTCAGAGTCTTGCCTACACTCCCCAGAGCTGCCAGAGTCCTGCCTACACTCAACATTTAAATAAGAAATAAGATCATATCATTTGCTTCATAAGACAAGCTAAAAAAACATATAAATGCAAGAGAAGCTCGTGGAGCGGCGGCGCCCGTGAGTGTTGGACACCTTAACATATACATACACAGTAATATTTATCATTTGAAACTCGAGGTCTGTACGATGAATATATATTAACGAACGCATGGCTCTGCTTACCCCCGTTAATGTGTAGCAAGCATTCCCACAAGCAGCGTTGTTGGCTCGTTTGGTTTTGCTCCTCACAACGTCCAAAACAGTTACATCCATTATTTATCTATATTTACCTGAGGGCACCATCTCTAGTGGCCTCGACGGGGGACAGAAAGCCGGCGACTTGTCCCCAATGTTCCGAGAATTTTTTGTCAAATATAATTTTTAATTAGAGTACTGTACTGTTATTTACGGCTTAGACGGGTAGGGACGGTAAGGTAACTATCAGGGGTGAAAACGCCAAGCCATTCGGACTATATAGCACTGGGATGGGGTCAGGATAAGGATTTGGGATGGTGCCCAACCATTTGGACGGTCCGGGATTGAACTCAGACCTGTATGAAGCGAGACTGTCGCTCTACCGTCCAGCCTAATGGTCACTGGATAGATATTTATATAGTTATATAAATTTATGGGTGAAAACAAAAATTGTTATATATTGTGGCTTGTTGAGCATGAAGCTGTTGCCCCTTGTATGTGTTACATTTCATTTTTTTATAATAGTGGTCTGGATGAATATCTAGCAATTTGTTCATTAATTTATAAGTCTGGATGAGGGTGAGATTTATCATGTTTGTGGCGTTAGTCCTGTGGCCCTCTACTGGTCCTGGAGTGCCTGGCTTGGCACACGTTGATGAACTTCTTCCAAAACACATGACAGGATGACATGTCATTTTGACAGCGAGGTCTATTCTTGGACACGACATTCAATGACTTCTAGGTCATTTTCTTGATCAATCTGGTATATATATGGTCGTCTTTAGATGATATTTGCGATGTATATTGCTATTCCCTACATGCAAGGCCTTGCACCTTTCAATACTGAAAAGCATTTGCCAAGCGTTTGACCATTTGAGAGTTTCGTGTAAGGCAATTTGAAGCCCTTTGTAAGGCCTCGATATTATTTTCGCCTCCCACTTTACCATCATTTTTGTGTCCTGCAAGTCTGGTGATGTGGTTTGTGATCTCGCCTATACATGCAGTTGTTACGGCCAGCTTGGGCCAGTTACCGGGTTTTTTCCGTTAACGTGTCTTATAACCTCTTCTTGATACTACCGAAAGTCGATGGTAAGTTTCCAAGAACTGGCTGTGGCAAGTAGTAGTGCAAAGAATAAAAGGGGCGGAGGGGGATAAACAGTACGCGTTTAGACCATCACCAATATATTATCACCTTCAATTACACCTTCACCAATACATATTATATATCCAAGTATAACTACACATATTTACACTGTGTCGCTTTCACCCAGGACACTCAATAGATCTGCAGTGTTCATCAAGTCCTGGCAAGTCCACTACGTCCAGGTACACGTCGTCCACACTCTATGGCAATCATCGGCGAGTTCACTTCAACATGAGCCAGTCCGCACATCGTATAGTCACGATGTGCCAATAACCCACATCCGCTCTCCAGAAACACACTGGCAGAGGGTTTCAGCAACTCGCTGACAGGGGTCTCAAATAGTCACATACAGGGGTAACTAACACCCTGGCAGAAGTCTCTAGCAACACCCTGGCAGCACTTCTCAACAGACGCACTGCTGTCGGCTCGTAAATCTTCTTGGCCAAATCCCGGGTACGTCGGTCCATACAACACTGCATAAATCCAGCAGCTAACTCACTGCTACTACCGACGGCGGTCACTTTGTCCTCTCACAGAACCAAGTCAAGAGTTCTGGACTGCCCAAGGTGACCTGCCCTCCTCAGCGCAATCGCCGCCTCACGTCACTTCTGTGAACATAAACGTTATTAGCTACACAGACAGTATACTGGGTGGCCTTAGAATAACACCCTTCCACTGGGGAACTGAAATTATAATTGCTTGCACAAGATATGGCATTGATATCATTATGCCCCCCCCAGCCAGAAGTCATCATCGACCTCACCTTCTAACTGAGGTATGAAACAGGAGCCTTTCACCGACGCCACTCCACCGCCAACAGATGGCATTGTCTGCGTATCACCTAATACCTGGGAGTTGGAGTGCGGGTCCATAGATGGCGCCGAAATCGCCACTTCACACTCCAGCAACGGTGTTGATATCATAACGGCCGTTGATGTGTATTACAAATAGGGTTGGCCCCAAAATGGAATCTTTCGGTACCCAAAATGTTTCATCAGATTCTTTTTCATCCAGAACGACATTTTGCTTCCTCTGTTTTAGCCATTCTAGTGTTTTACATTTATTGGGCAAGCTCACAATGCGGGTCTTTCATATGGTACATGCCTTACGAAAAGCTTTGGAGAAGAAGTCATAATAACATGGGTGAAGATATGATGACCACACATCAGAAGACGGAGAAATGACGACGTTTCGGTCCATTCTGGACCATTATCAAGTCGTGTGCGACTTGATTAATGGTCCAGAATGGACCGAAACGTAGTCGTTTCTCCATCTTCTGATGTGTGGTTTGATCATCAAGCTTTGGAGAAGTTCATGTGTACATCAACTGGAAGTCTTTTGTCCGTACGCTGATTAAAATTTCCAAACATGTGACAAGATTAATTTTGTAAGATTTTTTATTTACAAAATCATGTTCCGTCGCGTTTATAAAATTGTTCGTCTAACAGGAGAATAGTTTCCTCCATTAAGATTCTCTGTGAACTTGCAGATATGTAAAGGTTAGACTGTTTGGTCTATTTATCTACTGAAAACTTTTAGCTTTCTTCAAGATCTATCTTGAGATGATTTCGGGGCTTTAGTGTCCCCGCGGCCCGGTCCTCGACCAGGCCTCCACCCCCAGGAAGCAGCCCGTGACAGCTGTCTAACACCCAGGTACCTATTTTACTGCTAGGTAACAGGGGCATAGGGTGAAAGAAACTCTGCCCATTGTTTCTCGCCGGCGCCTGGGCTCGAACCCAGGACCACAGGATCACAAGTCCAGTGTGCTGTCCGCTCGGCCGACCGTCTCCCCTTGATGGGGGATTGGGGAAGGGGCGATATTTTCCTGTTTCCAATCTAGGTGGACATTTCATTCGTCCAGAGATTTTCTGAAGAGCAGTTTTAGTGGATGTTCCTGATTATTTCGCTTAATCTATTCTCATCTGCTTTAAACATTTGTGTGGATGTTGTCTAATCTTTCTATTGTGAATTCTGATTGGTTGGTCTCAACTTTGAAGTGTCTTGGTTTAACTCTTTATATATGCGCAAAGGTACTTGGGATCTTTCATTAGGAGCAAATTTTCTTTGTGTTTTTTGGTTTGTCAGATTTCCTGGGTAACTGCACTTAAAATACCCTTTTGTGTATCTCATAGTCTCCTCGAAGGTAGTCAAAGGCATTATCCTCAACTTTTATATGGGTTTCTATAATTGTATTCCAGTTATAGACTTTCGGTGCCGTGGAGAGGGGGCATCTGCTGCTTGGGTAACAGCTTCTCCATATCAACCTACCCTGGCTTTGCGCCCTGGAGAGGCCACTCCAGACTGACAACCAGAGCGCAACTCCATAGTCTCCTGAGACTGATGGATGCCTACCATTCCATCTTTGAATGTGGTGGTCACATAAATGGGGTGAGCTTCCCTACCTGGATTTGATCGATCATACTTTCTTCTAATGTTGGCACAGGATTTAGAATGCTGTTCCCGTGGGTGGGTTCTGCCACATGCTGTGTGAGAAAGGAGTCCTGTACCAGGTTCAGAAACTGATCATCCAATTGTGATGTTGAAATCACCCAATTTATTGTCTCGCGGTTAAAATCCCTCATTATAAGAGCTTGGGGTTCAGCTGTTGACCAGACCACACACTAGAAGGTGAAGGGACGACGACGTTTCGGTCCGTCCTGGACCATTCTCAAGTCGATCGACTTGAGAATGGTCCAGGACGGACCGAAATGTCGTCGTCCCTTCACCTTCTAGTGTGTGGTCTGGTCAACATAATTTAGCCACGTTATTGTGACTCATCGCCTGCTTGGGTTCAGCTGCTGTGTCTGTCCTATAACAGACGCGGCAGCAAACTGACTCCCACTGTCAGTTTGCTATAATTTTGAGCTAGTATATGATACCATAAAAATGATGAGGATCCCCATGTTGTTTAATTCCTCATTTCTGGTCGAGGTTAGATCCTCTTATATGTATCACATCACCACCTGCTCTTGTTGTTCTGTTCTCTCTGAAAGGTGGAGGGGGGGGGGGTACTCTGCAAGTTGGAATTCCCTTTCAATTATATATTCACATGTCCACGTTGTGCTCATACCAATGACGTCGGGATTCTTAACCTTGGCACGTGCACATAATTTGTTAGTGTCAGAGTAGTTAACAGGTAGAATGCATTAGGAAGTGATGTGGTGGAGGCTGACTCCATACACAGTTTCAAATGTAGGTATGATAGAGCCCAATAGGCTCAGGAACCTGTACACCAGTGATTGACACTTGAAGGCGGGACCAAAGAGCCAGAGCTCAACCCCCGTAAGAACAAGTAGGTGACTGCAATGTTGCAAAATCCTCACTCTGTTGCTAGAGGCTGAGAGCGTGTTCTTGCATTCTACACACTATTACCCCGCACGCTGACCCTTTGATTTTGGTGCCACTTTGTCGTCCGAGATACGAGACAAAGTCACTAGGGCTCCCAGATGATTTTATCATTGATATATACCACGTTAGTGGGATTTTATGTGTGAATGGTAAGAGATACATAGAATTAGTTGTGTCTCGCCGAGTGAGGGATTTCGTTTTCTTTCACCTGCACTCTTATTTATTATTTGTACCTTTGTATTTATGGTTCGAGGTACGATTTTTAGCTCCTTGTCTTAGTTCTTTGCTGTATGTAAATGTTGTTACGTCCTATTCAATTGCTTCAGAATTTGTGCATTTCTGAGTACGGTGTTTCTGTGCTTGAGATCCGTTTTTGTAGTGGTAAGACACTCGCCTGCGTTCCGCGAGCGCTATGTCATGGGTTCGTATCCTGGCCGGGGAGGATTTACTGGGCGCAATTCCTAACTGTAGCCTCTGTTCAACGCAACAGTAAAATGTGTACTTGGATGAAAAAATCGATTCTTCGCGGCGGGGATCGTATTCCAGGGACCTGCCCGAAACGCTACGCGTACTAGTGGCTGTACAAGAAGGTAACAACTCTTGTATATATCTCAAAAAAAAAAAAAAAAAAAAAAAATCTACTATGGTTACACATACTGCTTGCCTCTCACGCTTACCCAACCTCTCGACTGTGAAAATGCTCCCATCTTCCACCTTACCTGTCAATTGGTCTCTTTCTCAATATTTGACTTATCATTCTTTATCTTTTTCTTTCGCAAAGTTACTTAATGAGGTTTTTCTTCAGTCATGCTTCTCTAAATTCAACAACACTGCCGGTGGTATTTACACTGTTGGATTCTCCTGGATTCTGAATCCAGAATCTGGATTCTCCTCCAGATAATAGGAGAATCTGGGGCCAGATTCACGAAAGCACTTACTCAAGCACTTACGAACGTGTACATCTTTCCTCAATCTTTGACGACTTTGATTACATTTATTAAACAGTTTACAAGCATGAAAACTTCCCATTCAACTGTTGTTATTGTTATAAACAGCCTCCTGGTGCTTCGGAGCTCATTAACTGTTTAATAAGTGGAAACAAAGCCGCCAAAGTTTGAGAAAAGATGTACAGGTTCGTAAGTGCTTGCGTAAGTGCTTTCGTGAATCTAGCCCCTGGATTCTCCTCCAGATAATAGGAGAATCTGGATTCTCCTGGATTCTGAATCCAGAATCTGGATTCTCCTCCAGATAACATGAGAGTTGGGATTCTCCCCGTTACTCCAGGTAGCAAAGTACCCTTTGGGGTTTTGTGTTCCATGGTCGGGGGGAAATATTAGGCTTTTCCAAGTCCCCTTAGGCCAACACCTGACATTCTCCAAGATGCGACCCACACCAGTTGTTTCACCAGTACCTTGGTATAGCTGGGTGAACAGCGGCATCAGGTCAAAGGAAACATCACCCAAACTATTTTTTGCTTTTGTTTAAGCGTGGGAATCGAACCCTAACCAGGCTTTCGCGACAACCGCACCGCAGACCCGAAACTATTTCATCCAGCCCGTCCTCCAAAGACCCAAAAGTGATTCCATGCACCCGCCAAAACCCCTGTTTATGAATAAAAAGCGATTTACACACGACTCACAACTGATTTCGTCCGAACACTTCCGGAACAAGTGTTTAACGAATTTTGTTCGAACCACAACGCTGTAAATGCTTTACCCACGTACTACAAATACAAATAATCGCCAACAGAACCTAAACATCTAACCTAACCTATGCCTATATATGCACAATATGCTAATATATTATTAATTTATATTTGAGAAAATTCCCATTTTGAATGAACAGAATGTTAAAATTTATGAATGCGTCTTGTGGGGTCGGCCGCTGGAAGTAATGGACACGAGTCGAGGACGGGTATATTTCATCAGCTTCATTTGATCCTGTTTTATTTTCCCATGAATTTTCCTCTTTAGCCTCAATGATAGAACTAGCCTTCACCGGCTGGCTCACTGCAGTAACAGTGAACTAGGCTTCACCGACTGGCTCACTGCACGTACTGCAGTTACAGTAAACTAGGCTTTTGCCCAGTCTTCATCATTACTGTATATATTACGTAACATATCCGCGAGGTTTTGACATTTAATGCAGCACATGATCAGGCAAGGTAAGATAAAATTATCAAGAGAAAGCACTAAGCCATTACGACTATACAGCACTTGGGACACGGGAGACATCTCCTGTCCACGAGGCTAACCATAGCCCATGCTTCTTGCCCCGCTCCTGTGCCAGGTAAGTTACGGGCTCACCATAGCCCGTGCTACTTGGAACTTGTTCCGAGTAGCTGAATCTATAACAACAATAACAACAAAGCACTTGGGAGGGATAAGGGGATGGGGATTTAGGATAGGACGGAGGCACGGAATGGCACTCGGGTACTTGGACGGTCGGGGATTAAGCTATACCGTCCAATCCAAGTGGTTAGGCTCCATTCCTTCCCTCCGTCCTATCCTAAATCCCTATGCCCTCATCCCTTCCAAAACCAAAATTGTAGCAGGCAAGCCTACCATAATTATAAGTTCTGGCTCCCTAGACCATAGTTACATAATCCATATTTACTGTTGCTTTTCTCATAGATGATACCAAATTTATACATTTATATAGATATGTTCGTATTAATATAATGAATTTTTGTATTATTAAACTTATCAGGTATTAACGAGTTAGTTGCAATGGCCTTATTTACCGTAGTTTTGCGTGTCTCATGTCCTTATTGGTGTGACCGTTGGCGGGAATGTTTACATGAGGCTCCCAGCTGGGGAAGACTAGAGTGGCCCCCTGGAGGGAAAGGTGGGTCCCTAGCTCCCCCTGGAGGGACGGGGTCCCTAGCTCACCCCTGGAGGACGGGGGGTCCCTTGCTCACCCCTGGAGGGACAGGGGGTCCCCTTGCTCACCCCTGGAGGGACGGAGTCCCTAGCTCACCCCTCGAGGGCGTGGCGGGGGGGGGGGGTTGTCCCTAACTCAACATCATCTAAACCAAACCGAAACCAACCTATTTACTGATTTATATACAAAACGTAACACTGGGTGTGTGTGTATACACACACCATTGGTGTTCTTACAGTCTTGCAAAGCCAAAAACCTAACGAAAAAAGATCTGAAACTGCGGTGTTTATATATGGTGTGCATGGCGTCAAATTCACACGGGAACAGGTTTTAAATCCAACTGGTTATCCGGCTTGTACCTCTTTTTTTCCCCTCTGGCGCGATGGCGTCTCGCGATGTTATGGCCGCTGTGCGTCGCAGGCACTGTGACGTCACGGCCTCTTAGTGCCAGTGCCATAAACAAACTTGAGATCCAGCTGGGCAGACCCCCAGTAAGGAATGGGGGGGGGGTGATTCTTTTGTTGCTGGCAAGCTCACCATTTGCCTGTTGAACTGATACTTTATGTGCAGCATTTGGCTGTAATTTGTAAGTTTATGTGCTATATACACCGAGGAATATCAGCACACAGGGTTTAAATTGGGAAGAAGAAGATTAATGAATGTTTGTGTGGCTGAGCTGTACGTGGATGTGTTTATAGGTGCGGCTGAGCTGTACGTGGATGCCTGCAGGTGGCGGCTGAGCTGTACGTGGATGCCTGCAGTTGCGGCTGAGCTGTACGTGGAGGCCTGCAGGTGCGGCTGAGCTATACGAGAATGCCTGCAGGTGCGGCTGGACGCGTGGGAACCCCTGCGCGCGCGGGAGAGCACCTGGACGTCCAGGAACAGTTAATGGTGACACTGACCACAGCCTGGGCCCCATGTATGGCAGGCCACTCATACCCCACCAGTGTTGGGGGTGCGTCTTGGATGGGAATTTGGAGAGGGGAGTTTGCTTAGGGGGAGATGGGGAGGTAACTTGCAAGGGTTGCAGTGGTGACGGGTGCCCCTCCACAACACTTGTCTGACTCGTCAGTCACTATACCTGTATCAGTCACGAATGTATCATTATTATACACCATTATTATACTCAGTTATATGCAGAGCTGTTCAATTAACCATATATATATCTCTATTTTGTACACTTGCCTCTGTATGAACACAACACGTGCCTCTGTTGAACACAACACCTGCCTCTGTTGTCACCACACCAATGACTCTATTGAACACAACACGTGCCTCTATTGAACACAACACGTGCCTCTGTTGAACACACCACGCGCCTCTGTGAACACGCCATCACCACCCTCCCCAAGAAGTGTGTGTTCTGGTCTAATGTTACACTTGAGGAAAAGCAAAATATTCAACTTAGCCTCTCATAAACACTTAAGGGTTGTTGAGGGCCGACAGACGCACCCTGTACCTAATGCATTGTCTCCCCCCCCCCTCTGTGCCAACCTCCCACCCCCCCTCCACTGAGCACATGCTCAGTAAACCACGTCTATTCAACGTTAAATCAACGTCGAAAACGTTTGAATTCAAACAAGATATCACCATGATATCTTGACTGATATCAAGATATCATGGTATCTTGATATCAGATGTATCTATTGATGTATGATTGTATGATCATACAATCAGATGTATGACTGGTATCTTGACCATACCTCTTGACATATCTTGTGATATCTTGACTGTGTGATATCTTGACTGTGATATCTTGACTGTGCCTGTAACTTAGGTGTGAAATACTTTTGTGTATATTAAATCTGTTTTTCCGTATAATGCTTTATACGCTCTTACTACTGAACCTTTTATTAGTTACGTAAAGGTAGGACCGGGCCGCGGGGACACTAAAGCCCCGAAATCATCTCAAGATAACCTCAAGATAACCTATGACCATCCCCTCAAGCCTAAGTCACCTGGAAGAAGAGTTGCAGGTGCCGCTGTGCACTTTATCTTTGCCCTAGACACACCTTAATTAGACAGATGCACAGATAATAAGATAATGAGATTGCGGCATCTGTCATTGGGCTCAGTGAGCGCGATTATCACTGCAATGTTGCTTTAGGAGAAAAGGAGGGTTTGAGGTTCGCATCACTACACACACTCAACAAATGGGGTCTTTCAGCTATGTTAAACAGACGGCCGCTTCTGTTCCTGCGCGGTCTCTGACGACTTATAATGTCTTCATCCCGAGGGAACAGTCAACAGGGTTGTGAACGGAAGCAACAGTGGTTATGAACAACGGGAGCAATAAACCGACACGGAAGACTGCTACTCTACCCCACCACTCACATGTGTTGCTGGTGTGGGTTAGTCACAAGATAGTCAAGTACACAACATGTTTTAGAAGATAAAAACAAAGATCAGAGTTTACGAGAATCCACAGATGAACTTGTTGTGGTCTCCAGCGCTGTCAACCGACTGTTGGATAGTCATAGATGAATGAATCACTTGTTTGTGAATAATGGTGGCTACCCTTGCAGCTGTTACCATATGTGTTACTGCATGTGTGTTATAGAGAACACACATGAGTATATTGGCTGGGATAGAGAACACACACACACATGACTTACCGCTTTTTTTTTTTGAGATATATACAAGAGTTGTTACATTCTTGTACAGCCACTAGTACGCGAAGCGTTTCGGGCAGGTCCCTGGAATACGATCCCTGCCGCGAAGAATTGTTTTTTCATCCAAGTACACATTTTACTGTTGCGTTAAACAGAGGCTACAGTTAAGGAATTGCGCCCAGTAAATCCTCCCCGGCCAGGATACGAACCCATGACATAGCGCTCGCGGAACGCCAGGCGAGTGTCTTACCACTACACCACGGAGACTGTGACGGAGACTGGCTTAAACTGGTTGCTTGCTAACTTGAGCGGCAAGCTAGCAAGAACCGCTATATGAGTAGGGCAGTCAAAGGGCAGCATGTGCAGTGCCCTGTTCCCTGATGTATTCCTTCCCAGAGTGCATGTAAAGGTCAGAATTGAGAGGGCAGGTAAAGATTATACTGCGGTCAGGTGGCGACCTTTCCTGCCGTCACTTGGGTTTTGTACCAATTCGTTCCAAGATGGTGGTTCCACTCGCGAGTTACAGGTTTAACAAGTCGTTCCCCCCTGACCTTGTGGTACCTTGTCTCCCCTCCCCCCTTGACCTTGTGGTACCCTTGGCTTCGCAGAAAACCTACACTCCAATGAGAACCATCACACACACAGCCCCGCTCCTGTGCCAGGTAAGTCCACTACGGGCTCACCATAGCCCATGCTACTTGCCCCGCTCCTATGCCAGGTAAGCTACGGGCTCACCATAGCCCATGCTACTTGCCCCGCTCCTGTGCCAGGTAAGCTACGGGCTCACCATAGCCCGTGCTACTTGCCCCGCTCCTATGCCAGGTAAGCTACGGGCTCACCATAGCCCGTGCTACTTGCCCCGCTCCTATGCCAGGTAAGCTACGGGCTCACCATAGCCCGTGCTACTTGGAAATTGTTCTGAGTAGCTGAATCTATAACAACAACAACAATGAGAACAAACTCTCCAGGAAGACTCAACTTGAGGGGTAGTCCAACCTGAAGCAAGGATAGTCGTATTATTCGTGCACTTTCAATTTCAAACGGTGCTGGTATTTTGGGTGTGATACCCGCTTTCTCAGTGGTATTTATCGAGTTATTCTTCACAGTGACTTGGAAACCCTTGTAGAACAGAATAACATACGAGGAAGATGATGGTGAACACAATCTGTCCATAACAGAGGGAGCGCAGCAGGACGCGTGTGTACCGTGGAGATGTATCACTCTTGGCATACTAAGGCCTTTCCTAGCCTTAGAAGCCAAGAGAGTGGCATTTTCCAACATACAAGATGCTGCTTATTGACTGACTTTCGCCCTCTTGGGCCTGAGGTATGCTGAACTCTGTACCTACTATATGAGTACTGGAACACTTGATGATATATTGGACTTGTACCCTAGATTGACCATGTAATGTATCACTTATACAATGTATGTGATGTAACTATATAACCTGAGCTTGTAAAAGCACCTTAATCACCTTCAGTGGTTAAGTTCTTAATTGCACACTAGTTTCTCTGTCAACTATCTCACCCTGTCAGAGTAAGAGACAAATGTATGTGTGTGTATATATGTATATGTGTGTATGTGTATAAAGTATATGTGGAAGCTGATCAGAGTTATGTTTCGCCTTTGTAAATGCACATTAATGACACTATGTAAAAGACATATCGAACACTTTATGTAGCATACATAAATCTATGTATTTACGTATGTAGCTTAGCCTAGCATTTTAAAAGCACTACAATCACCTTCTGTGGTTGACTGTTCAATAAATCCCTGAACTGTATGTTGACAAATCTCTCACCTTGTCCATGGAGGACAGAAGAAAATGTATAAGAACATAAGAACATAAGAACAAAGGTAACTGCAGAAGGCCTATTGGCCCATACGAGGCAGCTCCTATTTATAACCACCCAATCCCACTCATATACATGTCCAACCCACGCTTGAAACAATCGAGGGACCCCACCTCCACAATGTTACGCGGCAATTGGTTTCACAAATCAACAACCCTGTTACTGAACCAGTATTTACCAGTATATATGCTGGTTAGCATTGTAAATGTCCGGCCACGTCTGTGGTAGAAAAAATAATAACAAAGATGCTGCTTTCTCCTGATTGGTAGCCTGCAACCTTCCAAATGAGTCATCCATTGCCCCCCATTTGGTCGCCTAAGACTCCACTTCGACTAAACTGTTTTGGCTCGTAGCAAACAAGATGCCAAATCGCTTGTGTTGCTTCTCACCCTTAATCTGACAACCCCACCGGTGTTGGGAGCCGGTCGGCCGAGCGGACAAACACGCTTCACTTGTGATCCTGTTGTCCTGGGTTCGATCCCAGGCGCCGGCGAGAAACATTGGGCAGATTTTCTTTCACCCTATGCCCCTGTTACCTAGCAGTAAAATAGGTAACTGGGTGTTAGTCAGCTGTCACGGGCTGCTTCCTGGGGGTGGAGGCCTGGTCGAGGACCGGGCCGCAGGGATACTAAAAAGCCCCCGAAATCATCTCAAGATCACCACATTGTGACAAGTACATTCCATCCCCATCTTCAAATGCTGGGTAACGCGTCCATACATGACTGATGTTTACACACAGAATCACAATAACGTGATGCA
>WNGS01163813.1:6798725-6818722 GCA_020271785.1 Procambarus virginalis | reverse complement strand
TATTATACCACAACTACTGAAGATAACTTCTAGGTGCTGTAAACTTGTATATGCTCAAGATAAATGAACAGTTTAGGGCCTATGCACAGCGCGGAGTCGAGCCTAATTATAGTTCGTACCACACGGAGAAAATCCACTTATGGGCTATTCATGCCCGTGCCACCTCTTGGGTGGTTTAATCTTTATCAATCTGAGAAATCATTAGTCTCCACTAAGCTGTTACCTAAACTAGATGGTCACTCGTACCGGCCCTTTTGTAGAATTTTAAATGATGGATAATGTACATGAAATTTGTCTAGATATGTCAATGTTCGGATGGTGGAAGAGGCTAGCTGTGTATCTTTGCAACGAATCCCAGCAAACACTAGAAATAGTGAAATTAATGCATTAGCTAAACTAAAATGACACGAAAGACTTGATGCTATACTGGGTTTAGCCGGAGATCGTGCAGGAAGGAGGCTGGAGCAGCAGCATTACACGAGAGATTGATTGTGTGTTGAGCTTAAGGCCAATTAAGAAAAAAGTTCGCGTGGCGGGTCGTCCACTGGTAGGAAGCCGGCGCGCTGCTCAGGTGAGACCGGCAGTTGTGTATGCACGCCCCCTGCTGTTTTTACACGCCCCAGCTGTTTATGTACGCCCTCCGCTGTTTTTTTTTTATATAATGCATGCCTGTGCGGGTCCCCCACCAACACGTGACATCCCCTGCATGAGTAAGTGTCTGGCCCCTGCACCGTGAACTAAACATATCATGTGTACACGGTGAGGTGCGCCCCGGCCACTTCTCAGTTTACATTGCAGTTTATATTTTACTCTTGGACCGTTCCCTCCCTCCCTCCTGTGGTTGATAAGCCTTAACCCCAGTTCCAAACCAAGCCCTTACGCCGTGAAAATGAGCAGTGGGGTGAACTATGTGAATCCCACAACAAAAGAAAGATTAACAAAGCTTAATTTGCATTCACTGGAAAGGCGAAGAGTTAGGGGTGACATGATAGAGGTTTACAAGTGGATGAATGGACATAACAAAGGGGATATTAATAGGGTATTGAAAGTATCAACACAGGACAGAACGCGAAACAATGGGTATAAATTGGATAAGTTTAGATTTAGGAAAGACTTGGGTAAATACTGGTTCAGTAACAGGGTTGTTGATTTGTGGAACCAATTGCCGCGTAACATTGTGGAGGTGGGGTCCCTCGATTGTTTCAAGCATGGGTTGGACATGTATATGAGTGGGATTGGGTGGTTATAAATAGGAGCTGCCTCGTATGGGCCAATAGGCCTTCTGCAGCTGCCTTTGTTCTTATGTTCTTATGTTATGTAAAACTCACCCACCCAGGATAGTGAACGGCGAAGGGCCTCCGGCGGCCACAAAAAAAAATCAAAGGGCCCCCCAATGACACCTCACTCGGCCTTATATACCGCATAATGTCAGAACAATCCTGGACTACCTTTACGGGCTATTTATGCCCGTGCCACCTCTTGGGTGGCTTAATCTTCATCAGTCTGGACTACGTGGCTCTATGAGCCACCAGGCCGGGATGGGGAGGGCCATGAGCCACCAGGCCGGGATGGGGAGGGCCATGAGCCACCAGGCCGGGATGGGGAGGGCCATGAGCCACCAGGCCGGGATGGGGAGGGCCATGAGCCACCAGACCGGGATGGGGAGGGCTATGAGCCACCAGGCCGGGATGGGGAGGGCCATGAGCCACCAGGCCGGGATGGGGAGGGCTATGAGCCACCAGGCCGGGATGGGGAGGGCCATGAGCTACCAGGCCGGGATGGGGAGGGCCATGAGCCACCAGGCCGGGATGGGGAGGGCCATGAGCCACTAGCCCGGGATGGGGAGGGCCATGAGCCACTAGCCCGGGATGGGGAGGGCCATGAGCCACTAGCCCGGGATGGGGAGGGCCATGAGCCACTAGCCCGGGATGGGGAGGGCCATGAGCCACTAGCCCGGGATGGGGAGGGCGATGGGGAGCCACCAGGCCGGG
This sequence comes from Procambarus virginalis, assembly GCA_020271785.1. Taxonomy (NCBI): domain Eukaryota; kingdom Metazoa; phylum Arthropoda; class Malacostraca; order Decapoda; family Cambaridae; genus Procambarus; species Procambarus virginalis. The sequence continues at coordinate 6,816,731 of WNGS01163813.1, read as the reverse complement.
ATGGGGAGGGCCATGAGCCACCAGGCCGGGATGGGGAGGGCCATGAGCCACCAGGCCGGGATGGGGAGGGCCATGAGCCACCAGCCCGGGATGGGGAGAGCCATGAGCCACCAGCCCGGGATGGGGAGAGCCATGAGCCACCAGGCCGGGATGGGGAGGGCCATGAGCCACCAGGCCGGGATGGGGAGAGCCATGAGCCACCAGCCCGGGATGGGGAGGGCCATGAGCCACCAGCCCGGGATGGGGAGGGCCATGAGCCACCAGGCCGGGATGGGGAGGGCCATGAGCCACCAGGCCGGGATGGGGAGAGCCATGAGCCACCAGCCCGGGATGGGGAGGGCCATGAGCCACCAGCCCGGGATGGGGAGGGCCATGAGCCACCAGGCCGGGATGGGGAGGGCCATGAGCCACCAGGCCGGGATGGGGAGAGCCATGAGCCACCAGCCCGGGATGGGGAGAGCCATGAGCCACCAGGCCGGGATGGGGAGGGCCATGAGCCACCAGGCCGGGATGGGGAGGGCCATGAGCTACCAGGCCGGGATGGGGAGGGCCATGAGCCACCAGGCCGGGATGGGGAGGGCCATGAGCCACCAGGCCGGGATGGGGTGGGCGGGGAGCCACCCATCCTCCCCACCCTCGGGGTAGGGTGGTGTGGGCTGCCCAGTTGCATGTGTGGCGGCGCGGAGTCAGGTCAGCTTCAGCGCTCCTCCCGCCTACTGGAGCTGACTTAATGGCGGAGGGCGTCACTCCTTCCTCGTGTGTCGCTATTGACTGATCAAGTGTTTGTGTTTCCTCTTAACTTACCACTAAGGAATATATAAGGACGCGAGGGAAATAATACTCGCGTATCTGGCTAGTGACATTTCAACCCAAGTAGCCTTTGCGCCTCTTGTTGGGGCTAGAGACACCGTAAGTGTGTTACAGTACACCGTAAGTGTGTTACAGTACACCGTAAGTGTGATCTTCCCTGCTACACGTGCGCTTAATATTGCTTCAAAAGTCTATTAGACATTATAATTAAGTTTATTATACAGTATAACAAGTTTATTATACATTATAATAAGTTTATTATACATTATAATGTATTTGTTGTGCTGTCATGAATGTGCAATGCACAAAGAAATCACATTGAAGTGTGTCAATATACTGATTGATGAAGATTAAGCCATCCAAGAGGTGGCACAGGCATGAATAGCCCGTAAAGTGATTTTGTTTTTGTTGGATTGAAGTCAATGTATTAACATGCGCTTGTATATATAATTACCACACATTTCTGGCAAGTTTTTGTGTGTCTTGGTGATGGGTGCTCAGTATGAAGCTTGCTTGATAAGCTTGGGCTGTAGACTTCCGTTAATATTTGGTGCGTATTTGTATACATTAAACCATGGAACATTATGTATACTGTTTGTACTTTAAAAAAAATCGATGAAAGCTTCAACTTTGCAAACTAATAATGTTTTATACTCTGTCGTTATCCATAACGCAACACGCAATAGATAGGGAGAGAAAGATAGTTTGGTATAAGGAATAATACATTACGTGGTAGCGTGTAGGTTTGGGTCCTGTTCTTGATAATTACTTGATGTTAACCAGACCACACACTAGAAGGTGAAGGGACGACGATGGTCCAGGACGGACCGAAACGTCGTCGTCCCTTCAACTTCTAGTGTGTGGTCTGGTCAACATACTTCAGCCACGTTATTGTGACTCTTCGCCTGCATACTTGATGTTAAACTTGGCGCCAATATATTTAATGTAATTTTTGACAACCCCCTCCAGAGCGTCGACTTCTCCTCGCATAGTTAACTGCTGAACTAGTGATTCCTTTCTCCAACTTAAGATTTTCCATGGTGGAGTGAAGGATTCCAGTTGGGCTTGGCGACCTTCCCCTTGCCCAACCACTGACCTTCACAAGAATGCAAACAGTTTTCGAACTCGGGTACATATTTACTCTTGGGTGAATAGATGCATTAGGTGTAAGGAAACTTGGTCAAGTGTCGTCAAGTGCGGGAATGAAACTCGGGACCATGTGATACGCACCTATGCGCTGCTCCCGTCCTCGCAAATTCGTATAGTCAATATTGACTTATTAAATAAGTGCATAGGTGACATACTAAACATAATAGTTTCCCTTGAAAAGCTTCATAGAAAACACCGACCTTACCTAACCTACTTAGTATGTTAAAATAAGCATCTTATAGCTTCGTAATTACAATTGTTACTTAACCTGTCCTCCTGTGCTCCAACCACAGCTTTTGAGTATGTTCATACTCAAATCCACAAGGGTCGTGACGAGGATTCGAACCTACGTCCGAGATAATCCCAGATGCGCCTTAGTTAACTCTACCACCACTTGGTGGAGGAGTCAATGACATTTATCAGCCTTGAGAATCATGCATGTTGAATGCAGATTCTGAATTAGCTGACTGTGTAGAATTAGTAGGTGGCTGACTGTGATATAGAGTCCTTGGATTAAGGATTAATCCTAATGTTGACCAGACCACACACTAGAAGTTGAAGGGACGACGACGTTTCGGTCCGTCCTGGACCATTCTAGTGTGTGGTCTGGTCAACATACTTCAGCCACGTTATTGTGACTCATCGCCTGCAGATTAATCCTAATCTTAATTATTAATTAATTATTAATCTTAATCCTTGGATTAAGGATTAAGGAAATCATATTAATGATTTCGTCCTCGAGGAATGTAAGAAGAAAGTGTGAGGTGAAGGAGGTGAGTGTTGGTACATGGTGTGAAGGTGAGCGTGATGAGGACACATACAAAGGGCACCTAGTGGCTGGTCGGGGCACCTAGTGGCTGGTCGGGGCGCCGGTGGCGTCTACTGCTCACTGTGACTGTCACTTGTTCTCCGCGCTTCCCTTAAGCTTGCCTCATCCTGCAGGCATGATCCCCTCTCACCCTTTCCTGGCAAAAGGTATCACACACACTGTCAGAGTAGTTAGTAAATGGAATGCATTAGGCAGTCATGTGGTGGAGGCTGACTCCATACACAGTTTCAAATGTAGATATGATAGAGCCCAGTAGGCTCAGGAATCTGTACACCAGTTGATTGACAGTTGAGAGGCGGGACCAAAGAGCCAAAGCTCAATCCCGCAAGCACAACTAGGTGAGTACACTCACTACAGCTCTCCCTCTAACAACTAGAACTAAGCTCCATAATATATCAGACACATACAGGGAGCCGGTCGGCCGAGCGGTCAGCACGCTGGACTTGTGATCCTGGGTTCGATCCAGGCGCCGGCGAGAAACAATGGGCAGAGTTTCTTTCACCCTATGCCCCTGTTACCTAGAAGTAAAATAGGTACCTGGGTGTTAGTCAGCTGTCACGGGCTGCTTCCTGGGGGTGGAGGCCTGGTCGAGGACCGGGCCGCGGGGACACTAAAAAAAAACCGAAATCATCTCAAGATAACCCCCCACCTTAGTAGAGAAATAGCACTGAAAGGGCTCTGTGGTCTAGCGGTGAACGACCTTGATTCACAGTCGTAAGGGTCTGGGTGTTAGCGAGCTGTTGTGGGCTCCAGTCTATGGTAGGTTTAGTAGTTAGCCTAATATGTAGATATATATAATCGCACACATGACACTACACATACACACTTACTCGTCCCATGACAAGACCCGGAGAGGAATGGCTGGGAACCACTCCATAGCTGTTGACCTCTGTTCACCCAGTAGTAATTGAGTAGCTGGAAGTAAGGTGATTGGTTGGCGGTGTTCCGGGCAGAACTTGGAGGGTAAAGTTGCAAGCACACATGGAAATATTTCCCACGTGAACTTAGTCGTGCTGCTGCAAGTAAACATCAGTTGTGAACTAATCCACAAGGTCCAGGTAAGGGCAGTAGACCTTCTGGTTGCAATTCTTTTGACCATGTCGTAGCTCAGTCGATTAAGGCAGCGTCTGGGATGCTCTCGGACGCAGATTCGAATCCTCGTCACGGCCCTTGTGGATTTGTTCATTTGATGCATCACGCTATTGTGACTTCTGTGTGTAAACATCAGTCATGTATGGACACGTTATCCAGCACTTGAAGAATGGGGATGGAATTTACTTGTCACAATGTGGTGATCTTGAGATGATTTCGGGGCTTTTTAGTATCCCTGCGGCCCGGTCCTCGACCAGGCCTCCACCCCCAGGAAGCAGCCCGTGACATCTGACTAACACCCAGGTACCTATTTTACTGCTAGGTAACAGGGGCATAGGGTGTGAAGAAACTCTGCCCAATGTTTCTCGCCGGCGCCTGGGATCGAACCCAGGACCACAGGATCACAAGTGAAGCGTGTTGTCCGCTCGGCCGACCGGCTCCCAACACCGGTGGGGTTGTCAGATTAAGGGTGAGAAGCAACACAAGCGATTTGGCATCTTGTTTGCTACGAGCCAAAACAGATTAGTCGAGGTGGAGTCTTAGGCGACCAAATGGGGGGCAATGGATGACTCATTTGGAAGGTTGCAGGCTACAATCAGGAGAAAGCAGCATCTTGTTATTATTTTTTTTCTACCACAGACGTGGCCGGACATTTACAATGCTAACCAGCATATATACTGGTAAATACTGGTTCAGTAACAGGGTTGTTGATTTGTGGAACCAATTGCCGCGTAACATTGTGGAGGTGGGGTCCCTCGATTGTTTCAAGCTTGGTTGGACATGTATATGAGTGGGATTGGGTGGTTATAAATAGGAGCTGCCTCGTATGGGCCAATAGGCCTTCTGCAGTTACCTTTGTTCTTATGTTCTTATACATTTTCTTCTGTCCTCCATGGACAAGGTGAGAGATTTGTCAAACATACAGTTCAGGGGTTTATTGAACAATCAACCACAGAAGGTGATTGTAGTGCTTTTAAAATGCTAGGCTAAGCTACATACGTAAATACATAGATTTATGTATGCTACATAAAGTGTTCGATATGTCTTTTACATAGTGTCATTAATGTGCATTTACAAAGGCGAAACATAACTCTGATCAGCTTCCACATATACTTTATACACATACACACATATACATATATACAACACATACATTTGTCTCTTACTCTGACAGGGTGAGATAGTTGACAGAGAAACTAGTGTGCAATTAAGAACTTAACCACTGAAGGTGATTAAGGTGCTTTTACAAGCTCAGGTTATATAGTTACATCACATACATTGTATAAGTGATACATTACATGGTCAATCTAGGGTACAAGTCCAATATATCATCAAGTGTTCCAGTACTCATATAGTAGGTACAGAGTTCAGCATACCTCAGGCCCAAGAGGGCGAAAGTCAGTCAATAAGCAGCATCTTGTATGTTGGAAAATGCCACTCTCTTGGCTTCTAAGGCTAGGAAAGGCCTTAGTATGCCAAGAGTGATACATCTCCACGGTACACACGCGTCCTGCTGCGCTCCCTCTGTTATGGACAGATTGTGTTCACCATCATCTTCCTCGTATGTTATTCTGTTCTACAAGGGTTTCCAAGTCACTGTGAAGAATAACTCGATAAATACCACTGAGAAAGCGGGTATCACACCCAAAATACCAGCACCGTTTGAAATTGAAAGTGCACGAATAATACGACTATCTTGCTTCAGGTTGGACTACCCCTCAAGTTGAGTCTTCCTGGAGAGTTTGTTCTCATTGTTGTTGTTATAGATTCAGCTACTCAGAACAAGTTCCAAGTAGCACGGGCTATGGTGAACCCGTAGCTTACCTGGCATAGGAGCGGGGCAAGTAGCACGGGCTATGGTGAGCCCGTAGTGGATTTACCTGACACAGGAGCGGGGCTGTGTGTGTGATGGTTCTCATTGGAGTGTAGGTTTTCTGCGAAGCCAAGGGTACCACAAGGTCAAGGGGGGAGGGGAGACAAGGTACCACAAGGTCAGGGGGAACGACTTGTTAAACCTGTAACTCGCGACTGGAACCACTATCTTGGAACGAATTGGTACAAAACCCAAGTGACGGCAGGAAAGGTCGCCACCTGACCGCAGTATAATCTTTACCTGACCTCTCAATTCTGACCTTTACATGCACTCTGGTAAGGAATACATCAGGGAACAGGGCAGTGCACATGCTGCCCTTTGACTGCCCTACTCATATAGCGGTTCTTGCTAGCTTGCCGCTCAAGTTAGCAAGCAACCAGTTTAAGCGGTAAGTCATGTGTGTGTGTGTTCTCTATCCCAACCAATATACTCGTTTGTGTTCTCTATAACACACATACGGTAACAGCTGCAAGGGTAGCCACCATTATTCACAAAACAAGTGATTCATTCATCTATGACTATCCAACAGTCGGTTGACAGCGCTGGAGACCACAACAAGTTCATCTGTGGATTCTCGTAAACTCTGATCTTTGTTTTTATCTTCTAAAACATGTTGTGTACTTGACTACCCTGTGACTAACCCACACCAGCAACACATGTGAGTGGTGGGGTAGAGTAGCAGTCTTCCGTGTCGGTTTATTGCTCCCGTTGTTCATAACTACTGTTGCTTCCGTTCACAACCCTGTTGACTGTTCCCTCGGGATGAAGACATTATAAGTCGTCAGAGACCGCGCAGGAAGAGAAGCAGCCGCCTGTTTAACAGAGCTGAAAGACCCCATTTGTTGAGTGTGTGTAGTGATGCGAACCTCAAACCCTCATTTTCTCCTAAAGCAACATTGCAGTGATAATCGCGCTCACTGAGCCCAATGACAGATGCCCCAATCTCATTATCTTATTATCTGTGCATCTGTCTAATTAAGGTGTGTCTAGGGCAAAGATAAAGTGCACAGCGGCACCTGCAACTCTTCTTCCAGGTGACTTAGGCTTGAGGGGATGGTCATAGGTTATCTTGAGGTTATCTTGAGATGATTTCGGGGCTTTAGTGTCCTACCTTTGCGTAACTAATAAAAGGTTCAGTAATAAGAGCGTATAAAGCATTTTATGGAAAAACAGATTTAATATACACAAAAGTATTTCACACCTAAGTTACAGGCACAGTCAAGATATCACAGTCAAGATATCACACAGTCAAGATATCACACAGTCAAGATATCACACAGTCAAGATATCACACAGTCAAGATATCACACAGTCAAGATATCACAGTCAAGATATCACACAGTCAAGATATCACAGTCAAGATATCACAAGATATGTCAAGAGGTATGGTCAAGATACCAGTCATACATCTGATTGTATGATCATACAATCATACATCAATAGATACATCTGATATCAAGATACCATGATATCTTGATATCAGTCAAGATATCATGGTGATATCTTGTTTGAATTCAAACGTTTTCGACGTTGATTTAACGTTGAATAGACGTGGTTTACTGAGCATGTGCTCAGTGGAGGGGGGGTGGGAGGTTGGCACAGAGGGGGGGGGAGACAATGCATTAGGTACAGGGTGCGTCTGTCGGCCCTCAACAACCCTTAAGTGCTTATGAGAGGCTAAGTGGAATATTTTGCTTTTTCCTCAAGTGTAACATTAGACCAGAACACACACTTCTTGGGGAGGGTGGTGATGGCGTGTTCAACAGAGGCGCGTGGTGTGTTCAACAGAGGCACGTGTACAACAGATATATATATATATATATATATATATATATATATATATATATATATTATATATATATTATATATATAATGCTTGAATGCTCTGTGTTCCCTTCTCTGAGGCTGTGGGTCCCTATAATTGCACCAGAGGCGGTACCCCCTATATATATATATATATATATATATATATATATATATATATATATATATATATATATATATATATAAGGTTCATTGAACAGCTCTGCATATAACTGAGTATAATAATGGTGTATAATAATGATACATTCGTGACTGATACAGGTATAGTGACTGACGAGTCAGACAAGTGTTGTGGAGGGGCACCCGTCACCACTGCACACCCTTGCAAGTTACCTCCCCATCTCCCCCTAAGCAACTCCCCTCTCCAAATTCCCATCCAAGACGCACCCCCAACACTGGTGGGTATGAGTGTCCTGCCATACATGGGGCACAGGCTGTGGTCAGTGTCACCATTAGCTGTTCCTGGACGTCCAGGTGCTCTCCTGCGCGCGCAGGGGTTCCCACGCGTCCAGCCGCACCTGCAGGCATTCTCGTATAGCTCAGCCGCACCTGCAGGCATCCACGTACAGCTCAGCCGCACCTGCAGGCATCCACGTACAGCTCAGCCGCACCTGCAGGCATCCACGTACAGCTCAGCCGCACCTGCAGGCATCCACGTACAGCTCAGCCGCACCTGCAGGCATCCACGTACAGCTCAGCCGCACCTATACACATCCACGTACAGCTGAGCCACAACAAACATTCATTAATCTTCTTCTTCCCAATTTAAACCCTGTGTGCTGATATTCCTCGTGTATATAGCACATAAACTTACAAATTACAGCCAAATGCTGCACATAAAGGTATCAGTTACAACAGGCAAATGGTGAGCTTGCCAGCAACAAAGAATCACCCCCCCCCCCATTCCTTACATGGGGGTCTGCCCAGCTGGATCTCAAGTTTGTTTATGGCACTGGCACTCTAAGAGGCCGTGACGTCACAGTGCCTGCGACGCACAGCGGCCATAACATCCGCGAGACGCCATCGCGCCAGAGGGAAAAAAAAGAGGTACAAGCCGGATAACCAGTTGGATTTAAAACCTGTTCCCGTGTGAATTTTGACGCCATGCACACCATATATAAACACCGCAGTTTCAGATCTTTATTTTTGTTAGGTTTTGGCTTTGCAAGACTGTAAGAACACCAATGGTGTGTGTATACACACACACCCAGTGTTACGTTTTGTACATAAATCAGTAAATAGGTTGGTTTCGGTTTGGTTTAGATGATGTTGAGTTAGGGACAACCCCCCCCCCCCGCCACGCCCTCGAGGGGTGAGCTAGGGACCCCGTCCCTCCAGGGGTGAGCTAGGGACCCACCTTTCCCTCCAGGGGGCCACTCTAGTCTTCCCCAGCTGGGAGCCTCATGTAAACATTCCCGCCAACAGTCACACCAATAAGGACATGAGACACGCAAAACTACGGTAAATAAGGCCATTGCAACTAACTCATTAATACCTGATAAGTTTAATAATACAAAAATTCATTATATTAATACGAACATATCTGTATATAAATGTATAAATTTGATATCATCTATGAGAAAAGCAACAGTAAATATGGATTATGTAACTATGGTCTAGGGAGCCAGAACTTATAATTATGGTAGGCTAGCCTGCTACAATTTTGGTTTTGGAAGGGATGAGGGCACAGGGATTTAGGATAGGACGGAGGGAAGGAATGGAGCCTAACCACTTGGATTGGACGGTATAGCTTAATCCCCGACCGTCCAAGTACCCGAGTGCCATTCCGTGCCTCCGTCCTATCCTAAATCCCCATCCCCTTATCAACTCCCAAGTGCTTTGTTGTTATTGTTGTTATAGATTCAGCTACTCGGAACAAGTTCCAAGTAGCACGGGCTATGGTGAGCCCGTAACTTACCTGGCACAGGAGCGGGGCAAGAAGCATGGGCTATGGTTAGCCTCGTGGACAGGAGATGTCTCCCGTGTCCCAAGTGCTGTATAGTCGTAATGGCTTAGTGCTTTCTCTTGATAATTTTATCTTACCTTGCCTGATCATGTGCTGCATGAAATGTCAAAACCTCTCGGATATGTTACGTAATATATACAGTAATGATGAAGACTGGGCAAAAGCCTAGTTCACTGTAACTGCAGTACGTGCAGTGAGCCAGTCGGTGAAGGCTAGTTCACTGTTACTGCAGTGAGCCAGCCGGTGAAGGCTAGTTGACTGTTACTGCAGTGAGCCAGCCGGTGAAGGCTAGTTGACTGTTACTGCAGTGAGCCAGCCGGTGAAGGCTAGTTGACTGTTACTGCAGTGAGCCAGCCGGTGAAGGCTAGTTCTATCATTGAGGCTAAAGAGGAAAATTCATGGGAAAATAAAACAGGATCAAATGAAGCTGATGAAATATACCCGTCCTCGACTCTTGTCCATTACTTCCATTCTCAAATATAAATTAATAATATATTAGCATATTGTGCATATATAGGCATAGGTTAGGTTAGGTGTTTAGGTTCTGTTGGCGATTATTTGTATTTGTAGTACGTGGGTAAAGCATTTACAGCGTTGTGGTTCGAACAAAATTCGTTAAACACTTGTTCCGGAAGTGTTCGGACGAAATCAGTTGTGAGTCGTGTGTAAATCGCTTTTTATTCATAAACAGGGGTTTTGGCGGGTGCATGGAATCACTTTTGGGTCTTTGGAGGACGGGCTGGATAAAATAGTTTCGGGTCTGCGGTGCGGTGTCGCGAAAGCCTGGTTAGGGTTCGATTCCCACGCTTAAACAAAAGCAAAAAATAGTTTGGGTGATGTTTCCTTTGACCTGATGCCGCTGTTCACCCAGCTATACCAAGGTACTGGTGAAACAACTGGTGTGGGTCGCATCTTGGAGAATGTCAGGTGTTGGCCTAAGGGGACTTGGAAAAGCCTAATATTTCCCCCCCGACCATGGAACACAAAACCCCAAAGGGTACTTTGCTACCTTGAGTAACGGGGAGAATCCCAACTCTCATGTTATCTGGAGGAGAATCCAGATTCTGGATTCAGAATCCAGGAGAATCCAGATTCTCCTATTATCTGGAGGAGAATCCAGGGCTAGATTCACGAAAGCACTTACGCAAGCACTTACGAACCTGTACATCTTTTCTCAAACTTTGGCGGCTTTGTTTCCACTTATTAAACAGTTAATGAGCTCCGAAGCACCAGGAGGCTGTTTATAACAATAACAACAGTTGAATGGGAAGTTTTCATGCTTGTAAACTGTTTAATAAATGTAATCAAAGTCGTCAAAGATTGAGGAAAGATGTACACGTTCGTAAGTGCTTGAGTAAGTGCTTTCGTGAATCTGGCCCCAGATTCTCCTATTATCTGGAGGAGAATCCAGATTCTGGATTCAGAATCCAGGAGAATTCAACAGTGTAAATACTACTGGCAGTGTTGTTGAATTTAGAGAAGCATGACTGAAGAAAAACCTCATTAAGTAACTTTGCGAAAGAAAAGATAAAGAATGATAAATCAAATATTGAGAAAGAGACCAATTGACAGGTAAGGTGGAAGATGGAAGCATTTTCACAGTCGAGAGGTTGGGTAAGCGTGAGAGGCAAGCAGTATGTGTAACCATAGTAGATCTCAAGCACAGAAACACCGTACTCAGAAATGCACAAATTCTGAAGCAATTGAATAGACGTAACAACATTTACATACAGCAAAGAACTAAGACAAGGAGCTAAAAATCGTACCTCGAACCATAAATACAAAGGTACAAATAATAAATAAGAGTGCAGTTGATAAAGAAAACGAAATCCCTCACTCGGCGAGACACAACTAATTCTATGTATCTCTTACCATTCACACATAAAATCCCACTAACGTGGTATATATCAATGATAAAATCATCTGGGAGCCCTAGTGACTTTGTCTCGTATCTCGGACGACAAAGTGGCACCAAAATCAAAGGGTCAGCGTGCGGGGTAATAGTGTGTAGAATGCAAGAACACGCTCTCAGCCTCTAGCAGCAGAGTGAGGATTTTGCAACATTGCAGTCACCTACTTGTTCTTACGGGGGTTGAGCTCTGGCTCTTTGGTCCCGCCTCTCAACTGTCAATCAACTGGTGTACAGGTTCCTGAGCCTATTGGGCTCTATCATACCTACATTTGAAACTGTGTATGGAGTCAGCCTCCACCACATCACTTCCTAATGCATTCCACCTGTTAACTACTCTGACACTAAGAAATTATGTGCACGTGCCAAGGTTAAGAATCCCGACGTCATTGGTATGAGCACAACGTGGACATGTGAATATATAATTGAAAGGGAATTCCAACTTGCAGAGTACCCCCCCCCCCCACCTTTCAGAGAGAACAGAACAACAAGAGCAGGTGGTGATGTGATACATATAAGAGGATCTAACCTCGACCAGGGAGCCGGTCGGCCGAGCGAACAGCACGCTGGACTTGTGATCCTGGGTTCGATCCCAGGCGCCGGCGAGAAACAACGGGCAGAGTTTCTTTCACCCTATGCCCCTGTTACCTAGCAGTAAAATAGGTACCTGGGTGTTAGTCAGCTGTCACAGGCTGCTTCCTGGGGGTGGAGGCGTGGTCGAGGACCAGGCCGCGGGGACACTAAAAAGCCCCGAAATCATCTCAAGATAACCACCAATGAGGAATTAAACAACATGGGGATCCTCATCATCTTTATGGTGTCATATACTAGCTCAAAATGATAGCAAACTGACAGTGGGAGTCAGTTTGCTGCCATGTCTGTTATAGGCCAGACACAGCAGCTGAACCCCAAGCAGGCGATGAGTCACAATAACGTGGCTAAATTATGTTGACCAGACCACACACTAGAAGGTGAAGGCACGACGACGTTTCGGTCCCTCCTGGACCATTCTTAAGTCGATCGACTTGAGAATGGTCCAGGACGGACCGAAACGTCGTCGTCCCTTCACCTTCTAGTGTGTGGTCTGGTCAACAGCTGAACCCCAAGCTCTTATAATGAGGGATTTTAACCGCGAGACAATAAATTGGGTGATTTCAACATCACAATTGGATGATCAGTTTCTGAACCTGGTACAGGACTCCTTTCTCACACAGCATGTGGCAGAACCCACCCACGGGAACAGCATTCTAAATCCTGTGCCAACATTAGAAGAAAGTATGATCGATCAAATCCAGGTAGGGAAGCTCACCCCATTCATGTGACCACCACATCCAAAGATGAAATAGTAGGCATCCATCAGTCTCAGGAGACTATGGAGTTGCGCTCTGGTTGTCAGTCTGGAGTGGCCTCTCCAGGGCGCAAAGCCAGGGTAGGTTGATATGGAGAAGCTGTTACCCAAGCATCAGATGCCCCCTCTCCACGGCACCGAAAGTCTATAACTGGAATACAATTATAGAAACCCATATAAAAGTTGAGGATAATGGCTTTGACTACCTTCGAGGAGACTATGAGATACACAAAAGGGTATTTTAAGTGCAGTTACCCAGGAAATCTGACAAACCAAAACACAGAAAGAAAATTTGCTCCTAATGAAAGATCCCAAGTACCTTTGCGCATATATAAAGAGTTAAACCAAGACACTTCAAAGTTGAGACCAACCAATCAGAATTCACAATAGAAAGATTAGACAACATCCACACAAATGTTTAAAGCAGATGAGAATAGATTAAGCGAAATAATCAGGAACATCCACTAAAACTGCTCTTCAGAAAATCTCTGGACGAATGAAATGTCCACCTAGATTGGAAATAGGAAAATATCGCCCCTTCCCCAATCCCCCATCAAGGGGAGCCGGTCGGCCGAGCGGACAGCACACTGGACTTGTGATCCTGTGGTCCTGGGTTCGAGCCCAGGCGCCGGCGAGAAATAATGGGCAGAGTTTCTTTCACCCATGCCCCTGTTACCTAGCAGTAAAATAGGTACCTGGGTGTTAGACAGCTGTCACGGGCTGCTTCCTGGGGGTGGAGGCCTGGTCGAGGACCGGGCCGCGGGGACACTAAAGCCCCGAAATCATCTCAGAGGAAATAAAAGTAGGCCAAACAGTCTAACCTTTACATATCTGCAAGTTCACAGAGAATCTTAATGGAGGAAACTATTCTCCTGTTAGATGAACTATTTTATAAACGCGACGGAACATGATTTTGTAAACAAAAAATCTTACAAAATTAATCTTGTCACATGTTTGGAAATTTTAATCAGCGTACGGACAAAAGACTTCCAGTTGATGTACACATGAACTTCTCCAAAGCTTGATGATCAAACCACACATCAGAAGATGGAGAAACGACTACGTTTCGGTCCATTCTGGACCATTAATCAAGTCACACACGACTTGATAATGGTCCAGAACGGACCGAAACGTCGTCATTTCTCCATCTTCTGATGTGTGGTCATCATATCTTCACCCATGTTATTATGACTTCTTCTCCAAAGCTTTTCGTAAGGCATGTACCATATGAAAGACCCGCATTGTGAGCTTGCCCAATAAATGTAAAACACTAGAATGGCTAAAACAGAGGAAGCAAAATGTCGTTCTGGATGAAAAAGAATCTGATGAAACATTTTGGGTACCGAAAGATTCCATTTTGGGGCCAACCCTATTTGTAATACACATCAACGGCCGTTATGATATCAACACCGTTGATGGAGTGTGAAGTGGCGATTTCGGCGCCATCTATGGACCCGCACTCCAACTCCCAGGTATTAGGTGATACGCAGACAATGCCATCTGTTGGCGGTGGAGTGGCGTCGGTGAAAGGCTCCTGTTTCATACCTCAGTTAGAAGGTGAGGTCGATGATGACTTCTGGCTGGGGGGCATAATGATATCAATGCCATATCTTGTGCAAGCAATTATAATTTCAGTTCCCCAGTGGAAGGGTGTTATTCTAAGGCCACCCAGTATACTGTCTGTGTAGCTAATAACGTTTATGTTCACAGAAGTGACGTGAGGCGGCGATTGCGCTGAGGAGGGCAGGTCACCTTGGGCAGTCCAGAACTCTTGACTTGGTTCTGTGAGAGGACAAAGTGACCGCCGTCGGTAGTAGCAGTGAGTTAGCTGCTGGATTTATGCAGTGTTGTATGGACCGACGTACCCGGGATTTGGCCAAGAAGATTTACGAGCCGACAGCAGTGCGTCTGTTGAGAAGTGCTGCCAGGGTGTTGCTAGAGACTTCTGCCAGGGTGTTAGTTACCCCTGTATGTGACTATTTGAGACCCCTGTCAGCGAGTTGCTGAAACCCTCTGCCAGTGTGTTTCTGGAGAGCGGATGTGGGTTATTGGCACATCGTGACTATACGATGTGCGGACTGGCTCATGTTGAAGTGAACTCGCCGATGATTGCCATAGAGTGTGGACGACGTGTACCTGGACGTAGTGGACTTGCCAGGACTTGATGAACACCGCAGATCTATTGAGTGTCCTGGGTGAAAGCGACACAGTGTAAATATGTGTAGTTATACTTGGATATATAATATATATTGGTGAAGGTGTAATTGAAGGTGATAATATATTGGTGATGGTCTAAACGCGTACTGTTTATCCCCCCCCCCTTTTATTCTTTGCACTACTACTTGCCACAGCCGGTTCTTGGAAACTTACCATCGACTTTCGGTAGTATCAAGAAGAAGAGGTTATAAGACACGTTAACAGAAAAAAAAACGATAACTGGCCCAAGCTGGCTGTTGTTGTTGTTATAGATTCAGCTACTCGGAACAAATTCCAAGTAGCACGGGCTATGGTGAGCCCGTAACTTACCTGGCACAGGAGCTGGGCAAGAAGCACGGGCTATGGTGATCCCGTAACTTATCTGGCACAGGAGCTGGGCAAGAAGCACGGGCTATGGTGAGCCCGTAACTTATCTGGCACAGGAGCGGGGCAAGAAGCACGGGCTATGGTGAGCCCGTAACTTATCTGGCACAGGAGCTGGGCAAGAAGCACGGGCTATGGTGAGCCCGTAACTTATCTGGCACAGGAGCGTGGCAAGAAGCACGGGCTATGGCTAGCCTCGTGGACAGGAGATGTCTCCCGTGCCCCCCCCCCCCCAAGCTGGCCGTAACAACTGCATGTATAGGCGAGATCACAAACCACATCACCAGACTTGCAGGACAGAAAAATGATGGTAAAGTGGGAGGCGAAAATAATATTGAGGCCTTACAAAGGGCTTCAAATTGCCTTACACGAAACTCTCAAATGGTCAAACGCTTGGCAAATGCTTTTCAGTATTGAAAGGTGCAAGGCCTTGCATGTAGGGAATAGCAATATACATCGCAAATATCATCTAAAGACGACCATATATATACCAGATTGATCAAGAAAATGAGCTAGAAGTCATTGAATGTCGTGTCCAAGAATAGACCTCGCTGTCAAAATGACATGTCATCCTGTCATGTGTTTTGGAAGAAGTTCATCAACGTGTGCCAAGCCAGGCACTCCAGGACCAGTAGAGGGCCACAGGACTAACGCCACAAACATGATAAATCTCACCCTCATCCAGACTTATAAATTAATGAACAAATTGCTAGATATTCATCCAGACCACTATTATAAAAAAATGAAATGTAACACATACAAGGGGCAACAGCTTCATGCTCAACAAGCCACAATATAAAACAATTTTTGTTTTCACCCATAAATTTATATAACTATATAAATATCTATCCAGTGACCATTAGGCTGGACGGTAGAGCGACAGTCTCGCTTCATACAGGTCTGAGTTCAATCCCGGACCGTCCAAATGGTTGGGCACCATCCCAAATCCTTATCCTGACCCCATCCCAGTGCTATATAGTCCGAATGGCTTGGCGTTTTCACCCCTGATAGTTACCTTACCGTCCCTACCCGTCTAAGCCGTAAATAACAGTACAGTACTCTAATTAAAAATTATATTTGACAAAAATTCTCGGAACATTGGGGACAAGTCGCCGGCTTTCTGTCCCCCGTCGAGGCCACTAGAGATGGTGCCCTCAGGTAAATATAGATAAATAATGGCTGTAACTGTTTTGGACGTTGTGAGGAGCAAAACCAAACGAGCCAACAACGCTGCTTGTGGGAATGCTTGCTACACATTAACGGGGGTAAGCAGAGCCATGCGTTCGTTAATATATATTCATCGTACAGACCTCGAGTTTCAAATGATAAATATTACTGTGTATGTATATGTTAAGGTGTCCAACACTCACGGGCGCCGCCGCTCCACGAGCTTCTCTTGCATTTATATGTTTTTTTAGCTTGTCTTATGAAGCAAATGATATGATCTTATTTCTTATTTAAATGTTGAGTGTAGGCAGGACTCTGGCAGCTCTGGGGAGTGTAGGCAAGACTCTGACAGCTCAGGGGAGTGTAGACAAGACTCTGGCAGCTCTGGGGAGTGCAGGCAGAGGACTGGCAGCTCTTAGGGAGTGTAGGCAAGACTCTGGCAGCTCTGGGGAGTGTAGGCAGGACTCTGGCAGCTCTGGGGAGTGTAGGCAGGACTCTGGCAGCTCTGGGGAGTGTAAGTGTTGAGAGGCCAATTGTGCAGCACAGATTTGCTTCTCCGTGTCCACGTGATCATTGTCTGAAGGTCTCGTCGCTGGTAATACTTTGTCTCATCACGTGTCCTCGAAGTGGGCGTTTGGACATGCATGACAGTACGTAGGAGGGAGGCGTCGTTTGTATGTTAAAAGTTCAGTTCTTGGTCGCTACAGAAAACTCGGTGCTTCTATATTCAAGGTGAAACATGTCTATTCCTGCTGCATATTTAAAAATAAAAACAATAATTAATCAGTCCTATGATGGTATGCAAATTATATAGTTATACTGAAGCTTTATAATATAGTGGTAGTGGATGGATGTAGGTGGGTGAGAGGTTAGTGGGAGTGGGAGGGTGGATGTAGGTGGGTGAGAGGTTAGTGGCTGTGGATGGGATGGCTGTAGGTGGTGGTGCTAAGCTCTGGGAAGGTCATCACATAGTGGTGTAGGAGGCAAGAGACGCTAGGAACAGACCGCTCACTCCTGCTGACCATAACATGTTCAATATCCGACTAGTTTAATTAAGTGGGAAGTGGACGTGTTAGTGACCTTCACTGAGGAAGTCTCAGCTGTGAAACCTTGCATTTATGTATAATTATATAGTGATAAAGGATCAGCCAACCACCAGTCTGGTGTAAATCAGGTCTTTCAATGGGCCACAAAAATAATATAATGTTAACCTCAGATATCTTGAGATGATTTCGGGCTTTGCGTCCCCGAGGTCTGGTCCTCGACCAGGCCTCCTTTTTGTTACCCCCAGGAAGCAGCTCGTAGCAGCTGTCTAACTCCCAGTGCCTATTTACTGCTAGTGAACAGGGGGCATCAGGGTGAAAGAAATTCTGCCCATTTCTTTCCGCCTCTTCGGGGATCGAACCCGAACCTCAGGAACTACAAATCCCGAGCACTGTCCACTCAGCTGTCAGGCCCC